>JANHFK010003858.1:229559-240549 GCA_036250565.1 Sibynophis collaris | reverse complement strand
GACTTTGTATAAATATACAAAAGTATGAAGGCTATTGCTTAGTGCATTGTAAGCTGCCCTGAGTCTTCGGAGAAGGGCGGCATATAAATTTAAATAAATAAATAAATAAATAAATAAAATACTTTTCTTGATATTGCCTTTAATTAAAAAAAAATAGTATAATGATTTTCATTCTTTACCTGGAGGTCCTGGCAAACCTTTTTGACCTTTTTCTCCATTTACACCATTTACTCCAGGTGATCCCGATAAGCCTTTAATATTTTGGGAAGAATAGGATGAATTCAGGAAAAGAAAATGATCATTTTATAAACATGCAAAAAGTAGACAAATGCAACAAGTAATCAAATGAACAATCTTTTCTATCAAAATTTTAGCAGATTTAAACTTTTTGTTACTTCTAGGAAGCTAAAATTTATTACAAAACCATTTAAAAAATTTTTTTGCCCTATTACCAATCGATTCCCTAGTATTTCACAGAAAATATTTAATACATGCCAAATCTTTATAAAGGTGCTTAAAATGGAATGGAAGATTGGCAATAATGATATAAAATGTTCTCTCAGTATTCTTATTGGTAACTTCCATAAATTATAATTTATGTAATAAAATGTTCCATAATTCTATAGCATTCACGGGGATCTTCAGGACAGAGGTAACAGCAAAGCCAATTTTCCACTCCACTTCATTCTGTGAAATGGATCTTTAGGAATTAATTAAGGCATCCCTGACAGGATCTCAAAAGAATTCGAGCCCCTTCAATCATCCAGGTATTACTTTTAATTGGACCTCATAAGTTTACCATTCTGAAGTAAAGATGCTAAATTCCTTTAATTTGGTTTCATTGAGAAAGAAATACAAGAAGGAAATAATTGTTTATCTTCAGACATTATGGTGTGTTACTTCTCTAAATTAGAATTGCTGGTTAAACAGTTTTCTTTAAAAGATAATGATTCTTAAATTTGTATTTCTATGTTATCTGTCATGCATCTCATGCAGTATGCTGTAATGTTTGATTCCTGCACTAGCCATAGACTAGAACCATGATGGCGAACCTATGGCATGCGTGCCACAGGTGGCATACGGAGCCATATCTGTGGGCACGCGAGTGTTGCCCTAGCTCAGCTCCGGCGCACATGCACATGCCAGCCAGCTGATTTTCAGGCCTTCTGCACTCATAGAATTCAGGAAGTGGGCTGTTTCCGACCTCAGGAGGACCTCCACGGGGGTTGGGAAAGGCCGTTTTCATCCTCCCCAGGCTCCTAGAAAGCCTCTGGAGCCTGGGAATGGCGAAAACGGGCTTACTGGGCCCACTGTGCCATCACGTCGCAAAAGCAGGGCGAGCGCGGGGCGAGCGCACATGTGTGTGGGGCATTGAACTATGGGTGTGGGCACACATGCACGTGACACCCCGCGCTCCCTCCGCTTTTGGCACATGAAGGCAAAGGGGTTAGCCATCACTGGACTAGAAGATCTCTTTTACATTCTATGATTTTATATTAATATAAATTATTATTTATGACATGGTCAGGTTAGGGCTGCTGGCAAATAATAAGTTCAACAAAAATGTAAGAACCACTAAAATACCCTAACTCCAAAGCCTCATGAATCCAAAGAGATTCCTAAGATTTTGGAGATTTTCCTACTTATATATTTGGATAGTCTACCTAATCTCTTATCCATATTTGCAGATCCCAATCTTCGCTTTGGTTGTCTGAATTAATAAATAAATAAATAAATAAATAAAAACTAGAATGTGAATATCTGTGTTGGTATAGTTGACTCATTCTACCTGGAGATATGTCAGGTTCCCACAGACAGAAATTGAGGGGAGTAAAGATCTGGAGATAGTTTTCCATTTCCACCCTATGAAATGTCCTTATCCATCCCAAATCCAATTTGCACGATCCTGCTATTGTTCTATATAGCTGTTAAAACATCACTCTTCTTCTATGCAACCTTGGAAAGTTAGCATTGCTCTGATTAGTTAGAAATGTTTTATGTTTTTATTTTATATTATTTGTGCATGTTTTATTATAGTTACTGTTTTCTGGTCTTAAAATTGTGCATTTTATATCTTGCATTGTAAATCATTGACTCAGTTTAGATTTGACGATACGTAATAAACAAAGAAGCAGATGTTTGAAATTAACTCAAGACCATATGCTTTCTTCTAACTTGGCCAAATGAGGAAAATGAAAAAAAAAAAATCAGTGACCCAGTTTGATTATTTTGCACACGTTTTAATATAATAACACTTGCATCTGTTCATTTGGATTTTACTTTTGAAACAAAATTGTGATACCAATGATTTCATCAAAGTTGTTATCAGGTTTTACTTATCACTTGCAAGCATATCAAATTGCTATCATTACTGTACTATCATTAATTACTTGTTATTTGGGTACCCAGTGCAGTGATGAGGGGGTCTTAATGTACCCAAACACCTACAGTTTTATAATTTGACAATAGCTACAACTAATGATTTGTCTGTGTAGAATGCATACCTTTAACCAAATGAAATTGTAGTCCTTCTCAGGTAGATCATACAGGAAACACAATCAGATGAGCTTATTCTACTTTACTGTAAGAGTACATTAACAAAATCTTGCAGTTTTGAAAGTATAACTCTCCTGCCATCTCCTTTACAGCCTGAAAAGCTAGAGAGGGCTCAAAGAGCCTTTTTGTTGACCTATTATGCAGCTGTGGACTATGCCCTGTCTTATCTGACAATTCCCTAGGCAACATTTCTTCTTTCCATCTCTCAAGATCTTTTTCATGTACTATTATACAAATGATGGAACCTGGATCCACAATCTATTTTGATCTTCCAACTTTTGTTCCACTGGCAATTAAATTTTTTACAACTTCTTCCACTACAGGTACAAACCTGGTAGTTTAAGTTGGTAGGCTAAATATGTGTTTTCAAAACACCAGCAGTACACTTATATCAACCACCATGTATGCATTTTAATACCATGCTGTGCACTGACATCTGCAATAATCATATTTTGCCACAATATTTACCTTTTCTACCTGCATTACCAGGTGATCCTGGGAAACCTGGAGTTCCCAACAAACCAGGTTTACCTTGTTCACCTGGAGACCCTGGAAATCCTGCAGCTCCCTGCACACCTAAAATAAAATAGACATTTCCCATATTTGAACAAAATGTATTATTCTCTCTCATGTTGTTAGAATTCTCCCTAATTTAGCAACATGGTGATTAGAATCTCTAGAAGTAAGATAAATCTAGGAATGCATCAGTAGTGGGTTCCTACTGATTCTGTCTGGTTCTTAGAACTGGTAGTAATAGTGGAGGGAGGATGCCCTGACTTCATTAAGGACACTCTGTGCATGCACATAAGCCTGTGTGCGCATGCGTGAAGCATGCATGCACATGTGCGCGCTCCCGTTGCAAGCCGGTAACAAACGTAAGTAGAAGACATCCCTGCAATGCATTCAAACTAAACTGGCATTTAACCGGCCATTATAAAGGAAGTTGAAATGCCTGCAGTTGCATGCCAAAAACTGAAGCAGATTGGACTATCAGTTTGCTGTTCTTCTGGCACAGGCCTTCTGGGACACCTCATACACTCTACCCCACAATACCCATTTTGCATTTGAGGACATTCAAATTTAAAAACCTATTTGTCAGTTTAAATTTGCCCAAATCACTCCAATATCAAAAAAGCGGGGTTGGGAAAGGGGGACATTTTGAAATGCCATTGAATATCCCTAAAATCATGAAAGGCAATTTAACAATGGACTAAATAGTGTAGATTTGCACAAAACAAAGCTGATCTTCCCTAGTCTAAGGTGAAGAAAGGATCTATTTTACCTCACATGGCTGTGAGGTAAAATTGTGAATAATTGTATATAAATTACATTTCTATTAATATCTTCTTCTTAGTCTTATTCCATTATTCATGTGTTCACTTTCACTGGCCTGTCCATCATCATACTTCACAATATTTGTTTTAATATCAATTCAATTTTTCTTTAGTTCTTTCTCACCTGGGAATCCAGGTGTTCCTGAGTTTCCAGGCAGCCCTTTGGAACCCTGTTTTCCTGGTTCTCCTTGGACACCTAGTTTACCCTGGTCTCCAGGTAATCCAGGAAGTCCTTAAACAATCACAAAACAATCAAACTTTAGGGTAAACATTTTTCAGTAGAATGTGCTTATTGAGTTCTCTTTCTAGACAGATGGATATTGCAACTGGCATCCAATCCTAACCATGAGACTATTGTTCATCATCAATTAATGATCTATGAAAAATGCAAAGAGTAATTCTGAATTACAACGAAAACATTGTAATAACCATGCTATTTATAGTCTATAGGTAAGATAATACCCTTTAAAAATAAAGTTGTATTTCTAAAAGAATTAACTTTAGCTTGACAAAAATTCAGTTACAGTGGTGAATGAATTTATACATCAAATTGTTCTCAACTTGGCAACATGCCAAATATTTTGATACCAAAACTCCAGCCTAGTTATATTTTTCCATTTTAACTATGGACATTCTGGTGGCAGTCAATAAAAATTCTTATTCCAGCTACAGTCAAAAATTTATAAGGCAATATCAGCCCAGTGTTGGAAGTGTGAAAGGGGAGAGAGGACTTCTTATTATGCATTGTTTCTTGTGAAAAAGTAAAAAGTAGAAAGTTGAGTGCAAATGCATGCAAAGGAGTCTTCAGAGAAGGGCGGCATATAAATCAAATAAAAATAAATAAAAAATAAATGCAGAAGATACTCCAGATGAATTATTTTTATTGGCTTTATGGATGCCAAACTAGAAAAGAAATTAATATCGTATATACCAAGTGTGGTGAGATTATTGTCTAAAAATAGTTGAAGATAACATCACCTGGTAAACCTTGGACTCCTATAGGACCTTTCTTGCCAGGTTCACCATAATGAGTAGCTGGGTCACCTCTGCTACCTGTAAACAGTGGGAATTGGTGTTACAATCGAAAGCAATCCTCACCTATCCACTGAGAAAATAGATCACTTTTGTTTGCATTTCTTAAGCTAATATCGACCCTTTGGGCTATTCACAACTTTTCATTTTTATAATAGCCTTACCAAAAGCTTGAAGTCATTTTACATAATTTAACAAAATGATTCCCCCCCCCCAAAAAAAATTAGACTCTCTCTGTAACTAAAACAAAATGAACATTATTTTTAAAAATGTTCCATAGCATTAGTTGCGTGAGTAGAAATTTGAGCCATTTTCTATCACTTTTTAAGCACCGTGAATTGGATCTGCTTTTCAGTTTAGCTAATTTTGCTTTTGACAAATACTTCTATCTAAATTCATTTCCCCCAGGTCCACAAAACTGGATATAGTAAGAATCTTTACAAAGAAAATTCAAGTGATCTTTCTGAAATTCTGTATTATTATAATATATATATCAGTTGATACCTGGTACCATTACTTTCTCAGCTGAAAATCAAAAATAATTACCAGACACTCAATCTAAATTATTCTCTATCTAAAGTTTTTCTGCAGACAAAGAGTTTGTTTCTTTCAAAAATGTATCATAGTAAGTAACGTAAATTAATATGTTATTTGAACTAGTAGCAAAGAACTGTTTTAAATTCCATATTTTTCTCTATTATTTTTTGTTGTTTTGAAACTATGCAATTAACTACTTATTTTTCTGTGACCTTAAGATGGAATCATGTAATTTTAGTTATATATTGAATAAATTGAATGAGATCATATCTATCCGTTCTTTTTAGAGAGACATGAGATTGTGCTATCAATCAAATTGTCTGTTTTACCATGTAATCTTGTTGGTTTGCTAGGAATGAAATACCATTGCTTCCAATGTGAATTGCTTTTAAATACATCTGTACAAGATTTTTTTGTTTCAGTCCAAAAAAATTCATTAATTTTATTATTAATATGTTAATTTATGTGCTTCTAAATCATTTAATGCAAATTCGCTTATTATCGGCATTACATCTGAAAATTATTTTTCAAAACAGTTATTCTGCCCATAATGCCTTTCTCAATGTATATATGCAGATTCAAAGAACAAGTGGTTTTCAGTCATTAGTTATTGGCATTATAGGCATCCCTACCTTTTGATCCTTTTTGGCCATCAAATCCTGAATGTCCAGGAGGACCTGATGGTCCCTGTGCACCCTGAAAGAAAAAAAGGTGTAATTTATTTTATTTATTTATATTTATTTGTATCCTGTCTTTATTATTTTTATTAATTCAAGGCAGTAAGCATGTCCAACACACCTCCCACTGTTCCCAAAACAATAATCCTGCGAGGTGAGTTGGGCTGAAAGAGCATGACTGGCACAGAGGTGGTATTCAGCAGGTTCTGACCAGTTCTGGAGAACCGGTAGCAGAAATTTTGAGTAGGTCAGAGAACCTGTAAATACCACCTCTGACTGGCCCATCTATTCTCTGCCTCCTGAGTCCCAGCTGATCGGGAGGAAATGGGGATTTTGCAGTAACCTTCCCCTGGAGTGAGAAGGGAATGGGGATTTTGCAGTAACCTTTCCTGGAGTGGGGAGGGAATGGGGATTTTGCACTATACTTCCCCTGGAGTGGGGAGGGAATGGGGATTTTGCAGTAACCTTTCCTGGAGTGGGGAGGGAATGGAGATTTTGCAGTATCCTTCCCCCAAGAGTGAGGAGGGAATGGAGATTTTACAGTATCCTTCCCCCAAGAGTGAGGAGGGAATGGGGATTTTACAGTAACCTTTCCTGGAGTGGGGTGGGAATGGAGATTTTACAGTATTCATCCCCTGCCATGCCCACGAAGCCACACCCACAGAACCGGTAGTAAAAAAATTTAAATCCCACCACTGCTTACACCCATAAATCCAGACTCAATAACCATCATAAATTGAGGATTACCTGTATAGGCTAAAATAATTCATTGATTTGACAGGTCATTTTTGGGTCGATTGCAACAATGGAGAACATCAGTCCAGCAACCCAGGAAGAAATGATCCCATGGGGCTGCGAATAGCCAGTGGAGGCTGCTGTTTCATAGGCAGCTGTCCTTTTCCTAATAATGCTGGAGAGGGAAGGAAAGTACACAAATGTCAGCAATCTATTAAACCACTTGACCTTTCGCATATGCGAAGCATTGCAGCTGATCGAACCTGGGATAACATAGAGAGCCACTTCGGTCCAGTGGTTAAGGCCCAAGACTAGAAAGTGGGAGATCAGGAGTTCAAGTCCCACTTTGGCCATGAAAGACAGTGACTTTGGGCTAGTCATTCTTTCTCAGCCCAACCCACCTCACAAGGTTGTTGTTGTGGGGAACTTAGAAAGAGGAAGGTGTGCTGGATATGTTAGCCACCTTAAGTTATTCGTAAAAATAATTATTTATTTATTTTTTATTTTATTAGATTTTTAGACGGCCCTTCTCCTTTGCAGGACTCAGGGCGGTTTCCAGTCAATATTAAAAAACATGAATACAAAACATAAAACCAATTAAAAGGAATTAAATCAGACTGGCTCTATCCCTTAAAAACCCGAATTAAAACGATCCTAGTTACATTAAAAACCCTTAATAAAATTAAACCCAAGCGAGGAGGTTGTGAGGAAATTTTTTTCGATATTATGCAAGGCCATTGTCAAAGAATGAAATAAGATTTGTTTTGCATTGGCTTCTGGTTATAGCTTTGCTTGCTTCTAGGTGTTCGCACGTCTGTTACTTCACTATTTTTTCCAGGACCTTCCCAAGCATTGAAGTTAGGCTGATTGGCCTGTAGCTTCCTGGATCCCCACCCTTTGAAGATGGGTACCACATCACTCTTTCTCCCCCTTTTTTGAAGATGGGAACCACATAACTAGTAGTTCCTCGGTGCTTCAGGATCTTTGAAAAACATGGTTCAATGGTTCCAAGATCACATCTGCCAGCTCCTTCAATACTCTGGGATATAATCCAACTGGTCCTTTTGATTTAAACTTATCTAGAATGGACAGGCATTCTCTTACCATTCTCTTGCCTAGTTTAATTTGTATATTAATTAGTTTTGGTTTTGCTTTGTTTATAGTCAGAATATTAATTTAAAACATTAGCTTTAAATATTTATATGCTTATGATTAAGGCATTTTAATGGTAATAATTAGGTCATTCTTAAATACTACCTCACAGTATCATCCGCATCACAAAGATAAATTCCTAATTTCTTTCCAGTGAATAAGTTTCTCCACTCCAAGTCTATTGTAAAGGGAAGTACTGTACATAAAAAACACGTAGTGTTATTTTACCCAGGTGATAAAAAAAATTCACAAATATTATCTACATTTTTCTAACTTTAATGAGATTGTTCAGATTGCATCCCTAATCCATGAGAAAGATACTCCTGCCATAGCAGAAAAAGTTTCTTCCAATTGGTCTGTGTGCATATTCTTTCTCTCATATCATCTCACTCTTATAAGGTTCTGAAGGTAGATAGGGATAAACTAACAAATATAAAAAAAAACATTGAAAGTAACACACAATATTGTAAAGGAGAAAAACTAATAATCTTCACAACTTTTTTGTATCCAGAGTATAAGGACTGGGTACATTTCTGGAAAAGGGGTATTTTAGAATATGGAGATGTCCTAAAGATAAGCCCCCATCTCCTGCATCTTATGCAAATTCTTCTGCCTATTTCGACCAAATGTGAGCCCCACTCATTCCACTCATAATTTTATAAAGAGAATTTGCTCAGTTAATCTCTCCTTACATAACCATGGCTATGTTCCCCATATCCCGAAGAAGTATTGATAAATCTTTCACTATAATATCATTTTGAAAATGGTGGCAACCTGTTTCCAGAAAATTGCAATTTGAACTTCTCTTCCACCCCCAGTTTGATGCTATGGGTAATCAAGACCTTCTTTTTAATTAAAATATATTGAATGTTGATTATGTATAAGTTATTTGGATGTATATTGGGATGGTTACCTGACGGAAAGGATAATTATGATCCATATAAAGTGACACTCTTCCTGACAACTCCCGACGGGCATTCTCCTGTAGTTTGAAGGTTGTCTACCATGGAGGAGATTCTATGATATCTCATGGCTTAGACCTTTATACCAAAGTTTATCTTTATATTGAAGTTGTCTAGCATGAGGGAGATTTTGTGGTACCTTACAGTTTAAAGACCATAAGTTTGTAACAATTATTCCGCGTAGATGTTTGCTTATATTTTATCTTTGTGTAAATTGTTGAGAGTCTGACTGATTTAGTAGTATACAGATTTAATAGTGATAAAAAATAAACCCAATTATTTTAACTCTCTTGCCCTTTAAGACAACAAATAACCCTCCTCAGCAATGTTCTACTTAAATAAACAGAACATATACAATAAATCAGTGGTGAAATCCATTTTTTTTTTACTACCGGTTCTGTGGGTGTGGCTTGGTGGGCGTGGTGTGGCTTGGTGGGTGTGGCAGAGGAAGGATACTGCAAAATCCCCATTCCCTCCTCACTCTGAGGCCAGCCAGAGGTGATATTTGCTGGTTCTCTGAGCTACTCAAAATTTCTGCTACCCGTTCTCCAGAACCTTTCAGAACCTGCTGGATTTCACCTCTGGTCATAAGTCAAGGACTAACTATAGAGCAACGCATAGCTTAGAACAGTGTTTTTCAACCTTGGTCACTTGAAGATGTGTGGACTTCAACTCCCAGAATTTCCCAGCCAGCAAAGCTTGTAATATTCTTATAGGCAAAGATGTATTGAAGGGAATTTTGGCTGAGTAGAGAGCTTAAGGGAGAAACACTACCAAATCTAATATGTCAAATATCTAAATAGTTTAATCATCCTTCTAGATTGGAAACAGAATAAGATCTTAGTGTTTCTCAACTTTGGTGGCTTGAAGGTGCGGCCAGAGGTGGTATTTGCCGGTTCTCCGAACTACTCAAAATTTCCGCTACCGGTTCTCCAGAACCTGTCAGAACCTGCTGGATTTCACCCCTGGGCAAAAGCCAAGGCAGCCATAGCTGAAGCTATTGCGTCGGCAAACTCTAAAAACCTTGGTTCTCTGGCTTCCTGTGCGAAAGAAAGATGTCTGAGCAAAAAAGGAGCAAGCGAAAAGAAGAGGCAGGACTCATAACTAGCTGGAGACCGTAGAAGGAAACTCAAAACTCAAGAGGAAGAGGGAAGGAGAGAAGGAGGGCGAGATTTATTTTCTCCAGTTGTAAATCTTGTCTCCTTGTTCTTCTGCCCAACGAAGCATGATAAAGTCCTTTTCCATAAAGTATTCAGCCTTAAAAGCCACAAAGCTCACCCAATCAGTAGCCATCTGTTTCTCCCCCCCAACCCCCGTAATAGTGACTCCCATAAAGGAGGGGCGAAGAAGTCCAGAGAGAAAGGACCCCACTGTTCCAGCCAGGGGTGGCGGGGGAAACCAATGAATAGCGGTGGAAATCCTTTAGGTTTTTTTTGTTTCTTTTCCCCTTGCAAATCTGTATCTATAGAGACTGGGGGAGGAATAAAAAAAAAAGAGAGCCATTATATCGATACAACAATTGTCGAGTGGGATAAAAAAAAAAAAGAGGGAGGGGGGGAGAGAAGGCATCCAGAGGGCAACCTGAACAGGCAGCCGAGTTCCCGGCGTGAAAGCAGGACCGAACAGATTTATAGAAAACTTTAATTGGTTTTCAATCGGGAGACAAAGCCGCTGACGCCAAACAGAGGAAAATGGCAAAGTGGTTCGCACCGGGGTCTTTCGCGGTACGAGGTCCCATTCAAGGGACGGCTCGTAATTTATTTTATTTATTTATTTTATTTATTTAAAAAAAAGAGGGGCCGTGCGCCAAAGAATGGAGGCCTTTGAAACTCTGGTGCTGGACAAGACTCCTGCGAGTCCCTGGGACTGCAAGGCGATCAAACCGGTCAGTCCTAGAGGAGATCAACTCTGACTGCTCTTTTAGAAGACCAGATCCTGAAGATGAAACTCAAATACTTTGGCCACCTAATGAGAAGGAAGGACTCCCTGGAGAAGAGCCTAATGC
>JANHFK010003858.1:72447-89006 GCA_036250565.1 Sibynophis collaris | reverse complement strand
TTGTGGCTCCCGGTGTTTTCTTTTCTGTGGGAAACGGGTCCAAATGGCTCTTTGAGTGTTTAAGTTTGCAGACCCCTATTCTAGGAGACCTATCTTGCATTCTCCCAATATCTAAGTTTCTATACTCCTGACATATTTTCTCAGCTTCCCAGTCTTTGGTCTTTTTAATTTTTCACAGACTTCTGTTTCCTCAATTATCTTCACTGGAGGCTGGAAGTGAATTATATTGTGTGTCTCATGAGAGTGTTTGAATGTTTTGTGCAATTTTGCACTAGTCTACTGATGAGTGCCAGATCTGTAGCATATTACAGTGCAAAATTAAATTGCCTCATCTGGATGAAAAATAAGTTGACTTATACAAGTGTTGTTTTTCTATATTAGGAATGATACTGTGGTTTACTCTAGTTACTCTACTCATGCTTGTTTAACCCACTGCAATTTGTTTACAGTCTCCTGTTACAATTCGGTCTCATGGCCAGTCACAAGAAAAGAAGCAATTTGATCTTCTCAGTGATCTTGGTTCAGACATATTTGCTGCTCCTGCTCCGCACACCACAGCTACTGCAAATTTTGCTAATTTTGCACATTTCAACAGTCATACAGGTAATTTTATTTACTATCTTAGGTTTGACAATGATAAATATTTAGATTAAGCTAATTTGTATGGCAATTGGTTTAATGGTTAAATTATCCCAAATATGTGCTTAATCACTGAAGGTTATTAATAATGCAAGTTTACAGAAACCTAAAAATAAAATAGGAAATAAGCTATGAAAACCAAACTTGCTGGTTCTGTAATATTGGCAAAGATTTGAGAAAAAAAAGAGATAGTCAAATTTGTTTCAGTCAAGGCCAAGTAAAATAATATTTAAAATTATGAGATTATGAGAGTTCCTAAATATAATAATCTAAGTATATAAATTTTAAGCAAATTAGCTACAAGATAAAATGTACAGTGCATTATCATCATAGGAACAAAATTGACAAAGTGTGAATAATTTATGATTAAAATGATTAAAACTACATATGATAATGTATTATAATATATAAAACAATAGTTATATGCTATTATGAAAGTAACAAAATATTCAGTACTATCTATGCAAAGAATAAAAATGAAAATAATGAAGCATTCTATGCTAATAGGCTAAAAATTAATACTGTTGAGGTGATTAGAAGATTAAATATAGTAGATAGAAATATCTACTGCAGTTTAATAAGGAAGCAGTTTATTAATTTTATTTAACTCTTACCAGCAATCAGTTTCCTGCTAATTTTATATTGGGAAAGATTAAATCAGAAATAATTACAAATACAGAATTAGTTTGGCCAAGAAGCTGTGTAAATATTGAGGAGATATTAAATTTTCCATCTCTATAAAATGAGCAACAAAGAAATGCTTGTTTGATAGTCTTAAGAGTTACTAACTCACATGGTCATACAAGCTCCAAGAAACAAGCTCTCCTGTATCTATGATATGCTCTTGGTAAAGGCCTTTCTGTCCTTGAGAACTACTAGCTATCCAAGACAAATCCCAAGGGTTATTTTGTCCTTTGATTATTGGTAAAAGGAAGATTGGGACTCTTGCTTAAATCAGTTTGGTGATTATCCTTTATTGTTTTCAAAGTGATCTAGATTACTTATAATCAAAGGAAAGCAGGTGGGAAGGATAAAACCCTAAGAGTGGTAATAGTAGTCACACATTTAATATATTTGAGGATATTAACAATATTAACCGAGAATGCAATGGGGGAGAAAGCAATAAACAATAATGGGAGCACTCTCATGATTTGTACGCTGTTGCTTTATATGACTCACGTATAGGCGTATATTTTTTTTAAATAACTGATCAAGAGCATAATCCTTCATGTTCCATAAAAGATCTGATGCTAGAACTATCAACAAATCTAATATTTAGCATGTCAAATGCTTATTTTTCCTTTTTTGAGTCTGACTGAAATTTTTTAAATCAGTTGTAGGACTGGAATAAAACCTTCCTTGTGTATTTGTGTGTGTGTTAGAATGGATGGGAGGACTGTAATATGCTTTTTAAAAAGCATTTTCGGCACAGAGTTCTCTTGTCTGAATCTCAGAAGTGCTTGAATGACAGAAGAGTTTTTTTTCTTTTTTAACTTGGAGCTATTCAGCTATGGAGATTAATTTAAAAAATAATGTGGGCTCTTAAGCATCCTCCCATTCTTTCCTTGAAACCCTTTAATGTGTGAGTTATGCTGATGATATGAATTTTTCTGTTGGTGGTACTAACAGGGAGTCTGTTACCTGATTATATAATGATTTGTTGGTGCTATTATATCTTTAAAAAGAAATCAGAGGAAGTAGATGTCTCACATAAGTCATTATCCATAGTTTTCAAACTGATCTAAGTCATTCTTGTTAAAGTCAGTAGTTAACTAATATTAATAATTTTAATTATTAGGTATTTATTTATTGTTTTAACTTCTTGTAAGGTGCCCAGAATCATTTGTTCTATGAGGTGTATGCCTATATAAATTAAATAACTAAATTAACAAATATCATAAATGAATATTCTGTGCATGCTGTTTATTAGTTTCATTTTGCTAAAGCATTTCACTTTTCTGAACTATAATGTAAAATGGTTTTTCCAAATTGCTGTCATCTAGAAATTCTGTTAATTATATTCCAATGCATATGAAAGTCAGCCTTTATACTTTATATATATTTAAGAATGATAAAAATGTAATAATAACCCTAACTCTTACAAGAGTTCTGGAAGGCAGGTCTTTACTTTGGTGATGAGTTAACCGCACAGATAGGACTTATTTAGTGAACACAGTTGGCACGAGCAACTTGGTCATTATATGAAGTGGTCACTAAGTCAAATTGTAACTGTTCTGTGGTCTTAACTCACCTTTCCTATAAATGCAAGGATTACTTGTTACTTTTTCACTACTGTTATAACTGCAAAGGGTCACCAAATTAGGCAGTTGCTAAATGAGGACTCTCTGTAATAGAGTGGGATTAAATAAATGTTTAGCTACTGTAGTTGCAGATTACAGTTCATATAGTTATAAAGAGTAGAGTATAGAATGCCCCCTTTTTAAGGAAGGGCATTAATTTTGATGTTGGTGATATTTACAAGATATTTCATAGAATCCTTGTAATTGGTTGGATGATGAATCAATTTCGGTCCAATTTCTTGTTTCTGCATCCCCCCACCCCTTTAGAGCAGAGAGATTGGAGAGGAAGTGGTTGGTTCCCAGAAATAATGCTGAGAGCCCCAGGCATGCCCAGCTTGCAGTACTGTCTTGTAATATCGTAATCCTTTTCTCTTCAATCTCTCTTTGTAGTGGGTGAGGGAGAGAAAAATAAAGCGATTTCTGTAGGAATTTTTCTTTTACCTGACCCTTCCCCCCATTGCAGAGTTTGGAGAGTATTGTAAGTACTGCACATTGAAAATATTGTGATCATGCTGGAAGCAGAAAGAGTCAAGAAAAGGATAGGACTCCGGTATGATCAAATTATTTTTGATTTAAATAAACCGGCACTGGTGCATTCTAAAGGGCAGTGTAGTCTTTAGGAGGTGAACAAAAACTGAAGAGAGTCTTGTCTCTTTCCGGTTGGAATGTTATTTCCCACTTAGCCACTGCTTCGCTTAGTGGCTGAGTTGCAGATCCCAATTCGGGTTGTTAAGCGAGGACTGCCTTATTCCTATCCTGATACCCTGTAACTATCAAAAGTAGTTTGATGGAAATGTAAAGAATACTTTTCAGAGGCTGCTGCTAGAATTTGAAAGCCCCTGCAAAGAGTAATAAAACTTGGTTTCCTCTCATTAATCTTTCCATTGGCAGCTTTCCATTTTTATTCTGACATGTGGTTTATGTGGCTTAAAATCATGTTTTTAAGCACTGTTTTTGATGGTATATATTTATTAATGTGCTTTATGTTTTAATTTCAAAAGTTATTAATCTGCTTATATTTTAACTGTTTTAAATGTTACATTAGCAATGTTAATACAATATATTATATTACATATTTATACTTTTAGTTACTATATAGTAATCAGCTGACAGTAACTCTTCAGTAAAATGAGAGGCTTTTTCCATCTAGATTGAACAATCCAGTAAACTCTCAAGTTTATAGGAGCATTTACTTATGCAAATGATTATAATACATCTTCGTTAAGAAAGCATTTTGGATTTCTTTATTTCATTATGTGATATATTAAAGGTAGAGTTATTGTAGTCATAAGTAATTTTCTATTTGTGCAGTTTCCAAATTTGAAAATAATTTACGTCTTTAAAACATTACTTTCTTTATGAGATTATATACATGATTTTCTTTATTGTCATATGCCTTTAATGTTTTATGTTGGTTATTAAAACAATGAATTCTCAGAAGCCCAAATCAATAGAGTTACACTTGGTAAACTCAATAATAAATGAATACTAGTGGTTTAACAATTCCATTCATGCATCTTGGAGAAGTATTATAGAATTTCTCATTTTTAAAGCTTTTGGTCATATTGTTTCAGAAACACATTGAAATGTAATCATATGCAAAACTTGCACACTATTGGACTTTGCCAAAAAGTTTTAAAATTATAAAATTACTTTTTAGAGAGAATTTGAAATAAAAGTCATAAAAATACAAAGAGATAGCTTTCCATTACTTCCGTGACAGTGATGACAAGATACAGCTTAGGAGGGAGACCTTGTCCTCTTTTGCTAGACTATTACTCCTAAGAGCACAAACTAGCATGACCTTTAGTAAGGGATTCTAGTGGCAATTCAGCAATATCTGTAAAACCATTAATTATCACATCTCTATCATAATGTATTTCAAATCATAACATACATATCATAATATACTTCAAGTCAAATTGTCTCAGTTAAAATATGTCACGTGGCCTAGATTTCACACAAAATCCTGAACTGTAAACTCTTTTTTATATATATATATATATATAAATTTTATATATAGGACTCTGGTGGGACAATGGTTAGAGTGCAGTACTGCATGCTAACTCTTCCCACAGCCTGGAGTTCAATCCTGACAGGCTTGAGGTTGATTCAGCCTTCCATCATTCCAAAGTTGGTAAAATGAAGACCCAGATTGTTGGGGGCAATATGCTGATTCTGTGAACCACTTAGAGAGGGCTGTAAATCACTATGGCTCAGTATATAGGTCTAAGTGCTATTATTATTATTATTATACTCTGGGTAGGCGTCAGGAAGAGCATCTGTCCAGGATAGAGGTAAGTGTAGACTCACCCCAACTCTACCCCAAATCTTGATCTATAATAAATGTTATTTTGTTTTGAATTAGAACAATATGTGAATTCATCTTAAATAATAGATTTATGGTTTGCAAAGCACACCTAGATCCATTTTGGTAAACTAAAAAACAACACTATTATGGCTTAATAACATGTATAACTTGTTTTTCTTAAAATTAGTTTGTAGAGTTTCAGAAAGAAAATTAGTAATAACCAGGGTATAGTATAATAATGGGATCACAAAATGGTATTTTCATTTCTATTGACAAATATTAGATCTAAAATATTTTATATATAAATAGAATTAAAAGAACAGCCATTTCCATGTAGGATAGGTTTGCAAAATATATATATAAGAAAATGTTTGTCCTGTACATTGTACTTTCAAGTAGTATAGTTATCCTAAAGTATAGTTATCCTGTTCTGTTCAGTTTATCTTTGTTTTCATAACATTAACATATTTTTGTTCATTTGCACTTTACAGCGCAGAACTCTGCAAACGCAGGTTTTGCAAACTTTGATGCATTTGGACAGTCTAGTGCTTCGAGTAATTTTGGTGGTTTCCCCACAGCAAGTCAGTCTGCTTTTCAGCACCAAAATACAGGTAGAAATGCTCTAATGTTGTTAATTCCTTTAATATAAACTAATCTGGACACTATAGTTGGAATATCTCTTAGATCTCCTTGTAACTTGTCTTAACACACATAATCTGAAGCTCTGGGGAAACCTGAAAAATGAATGTTCCTTTTCTTCTGCTATACTTGTTGTGGGTTGTGTTCATGCATGAAGTTTTTATATTATAGCTTCTGAATTACTCCTACACATGGTGTAAATACTATTTATTGTAAAAATATTGGATCATATCTTAAGATAAAGAGTCTATTTTTTTTCTCATGCAAGATACATTGATTTGGCTAAAACTACCTCATGTGTAAGGACTGTTGCTTTCTTCTTCTTTTTTACTTGTTTTATGCTGTAATAAGTTTTCCTGGAATGTTAATTGGTATGTCTTGATCTGTGGTTGATCATTTTTCTGTTTCATTTTCCTTGTTTAAGAATGCTTAAGATTTCTTTTAAATTTTTTGTTTTTCCTTTCTGTTAATTTTAACCTCTCACACAATTTCTGGCTGTCCAGCGTTCAGAACGCTTTCATCTAGCTGCAGTTTTGGTGACTTTACTACTTCTGCTTTCCCTGGCCAGGCTATGCGCAGTAAGTTCCACCAAGGTGGGAAACTTAGCTCATTTAATTTATAGTACCATTTTTCCTCATTTCCAAGTTTTCTTTCTTCTTGTTCTTCTTCAAAAGATGCTTCCTAATAGTACATGCTTGCTACTGGTATATTGGTGTACTTGCACTTGAGAATTATCCCACCAAATATAGAGAGTGAAAGTCATAGTTACAATGGTTTTCTTTATGCAAATAAGTGGAAAATATAATACAATTTTTAGTATTCATGAAAATCTCAGGTTATATTTCAGGTTACTGTATAAGGTAGTTCAAATTTTTATGTAACATTGATTCAACATTCCAGCCTTCTGTGCTGGTTCCTGTGCCTGTCTGTGGACCTTTAGTGGCTCAGATTTTTGGCAGCTGCTGCCAGATGCCAGATTGGCCTTTAATAATGCCAGTTCCCCTTTCTCCACAATCTGATAATGAATGAGAGGATCAGCCTAGAGTGTATCACCAAAACGTTCCTGCGCACTGAGGGAGGTGTTTTCCTCCTAGAAAAGTTCCCACAAGGCAAGACTTAGGGCAAGGGCAGTGGAGTTATCATAATTAACCAAGAGACTTGGTGACTTTTAGCAGCAATGCTCTGCAGATATCAGGGTATGAAACCTGTTGGTAATGGTAGCTGACTTTAGAGATCAAATGGGACTTCTGCTACTGTTCAGCATCCCTGCTATGAGCTGTTTTATGCTATGGCCAAGTTGCTGGTAGAATCCCCAAAATTTAGCACTTGGGTGGTGAGGGGTTTTAATTTGCCTTTCTCTGGTACAAGGTGAAATTGGCTTGGGAGTCCATAGCCACTGCGCATTTCTCCCAGATTACTAAAGGTTCGATTCATGGCAGCGGTCATGGTTTTATAGAACTGTTCTTTGTCTCAGACACATACAGTTGAGGGCTGTTACTGTCTGTTCTTGTGGTCAGATCACTCCCAGGTAGCCTTGGAGTTATCTGTAGCTGCTCTTTAGCACAGAATAGAAGAATCAATCTGATTGGTCTGTCCCAGGTGCTTGATGGATCCCTTCGGGTTTCAGAGCAATTTAGAGTCTTCTCTGAAGCTCTGCATAGCTCAACTGAGGCTTTCTTCATTGTTTGGAACAAGGTGGTGGCAACAGCCTTGTACATATGTGCCTATGAGACTCTGCTGTGGATTTTGAAAAGTTGCTAGTTTTTAGAGTTAACTCTGGCAGTTGAAATGGAAAAAGAGAACTCTGGGGAAAAACAGAAAGCATTTATGAAGGATTACCTCATGGTGATAAGAGCAGCAAAACATAATTATTTTTCTGCTCTTTATCATGTCTACAGACAAGGCTGGTAGCCCTGTTCAAGGTGATTTGGTCCCTCCTGGGCAAAGATAGATCTGAGGAACATTGGCAGGGATGTGTGAAGTCTATTCAGCACATGTTTTGGATAAAGTCTCTTGGATTCACTTTGAATTGGATCAGCTGTTCAGGTCCTTTGGGATTGTGTGTAACATAGTTTGGCATGTTTTTATGATATTCCTGATAAAATGAACAGGGCCCTTGGGGTAGGAAGTGGAACCACCTGAATATTAGATTTGACTATTAGGGTTGACACTATGAATCTCATGGTTGGTCAAGAGTTTCTAGGGGATGATGTATGGTTATATACACAGTAAATGCATCCCTTAGGGAGGAGATGATTATCATTGGAAGGTTCCTAGGAAGGTAGTTGTGTTTCAGATCAGGATATAGTGCTGAAAACATATTGATATATATGTATATGACTTTTGGTGGAATCAGTAAGGAGACAGCGCATCCATGCTGGCCTTTCTTGATATTTCAGTGGTTTTCAATGCCACTTTACATAATTCTTTGGATTGACTTCAGAAAGTTAAGGTTAGGGGGAAGTTAGTTGTCGTTTCTCTGGGACCAATTCAAGTTGATGCTAGTGGAGGAAGAGATCCAGCCCTACCGCCCTGCCTTGCAGCATCTTCGGGGCTTTACACTCTCATCTCCTATTTATACGAAGCTGCTTGGTAGGATCATCCATAGGCACAGGGTTAATATCAATTAGATGATGATACACACCTATCCATCTCTGACCAGGACTGGACAAGTGGTGCTATCAGTTTTCCCCAGTGTTTGGAGGTTAAGGGGGATATGTGTGTTTCAGGTCACACTAAGTGGCTGTGTCAACTCAAAGCATTCCTGGCCTGCTGTGGTTTTTAGGATCCCTGAAGCTGGAGACTTTCTGACGTTAGTTCTGAATGGAGTTCCACTTTCCCAGACAGAACTAGCATGTATTTTGAAGGTCTTCTTGTACTCATAGTTCTTGTTTGAAGAACAGGTGACTACTATAGCCAAAGGGATATTTGCACAGCTTCATCCTATTCATTACAGTTGTTCAAAATACAGCAGCATAGGTGGTGGTGTGTGCACCATTGTATGTACATGTAATACTGCTATTCGTGAACTGCACTGGCTTTGGGGTGTAATTTGTGATACTGATTATTGCTTATAAAGCTCTTCATAGCCGCCCTGAGTCCCGCGAGGGAGAAGGGCGGGGTATAAATTGAAATAAATTAAATTAAATTAAATAGCACAGGTCCAAGTTGGGATTGCATATCTCTGTCTGGGTCTGCCAATCCCATGAGATCCAAGAGAGTGAACATACTTTAGGTTTCCTCTGTGAACTATGTCATCTAATGTGACACTTCTCTGTCACAGCACCTACCCTTTGGAATAATGTGCCCCTTGAGTTTCAGATGAGCCCGACTCTTGTTAGGTGTTCTATAAAGTTTTAAAACACTGGGGTTTTTTTGTCCAGGCATTAGGCCAGGATGTTGGATGAAACAGTCTAGTACAGGGGTGTCAAACTCAAGGCTCGGGGGCTGGATCCGGCCGGCGGGGTGCTTAGATCTGGCCTGTGGGGCCACCCTGAAAACAGTGAAGGACTTGCCTATGGTGCCTCTGCCAGCAAAAACAGATATTGGGAGGGCTGTACACGGCCTTCCCGAGCTCCGTTTTCGCTGGCAGAGGGTTGCAGGAGGCTGTTGCAGCCGAAAACAGAGCTTGGGAGCCCATTTTCGCTGGCAGAGCGCTCAGGCCACCACATGCACCCAGACACAAGTGACGTCGAACTGGATATGCCTATCCCGGCCCCCCGAGGTCAAACAACTCTGATGGGGCCCTCAATGAAATCAAGTTTGACACCCCTGGTCTAGTAAATGTTTTTGGATGTTGAAATGTTTTGACCTCTGTAAGTGTTGTTTTATGCTGGGTTTTGCCATTGTTATTTTTATTGTTTACTTTCTTTTGTATTTCAATCTCAGGTTAGTCACCCAGAATCACAATTTCCTAATTAGGTGACCTTATAAATTGTGTAAATAAATTTTAAAAAATTCTGGGGTTAGAGAGCCAATGTGATAATGTATTAAGGTGCTGAGCAGGGTGGGAAGCACCAGTCTTTTCTTAAGCATAGAAATTGGCTGATAGCCTTTGGGACCAGTTACTGTCTCTCAGCCTTTTAATGGATAAATGAAAACATATATTTAGCAACCTGCACTGGACCAGAGTAACAGAATTTGACCTGACCGTTAATGAAAAGGCTTCCATCCAGCTGTAAATTGGTTTGGATGATGTTATTGTTGCTATTTATTCTAACACATTAATACAGATTATTTGTTTTGATGTAGAACCCAGTCTGGTCTTTCAAATATTTTTATAATTTCCTTACCCAATCTATTGCCAGCAAAATAATCCCTAAATTACAATTTCCAGTGGCTCAAGCCATTAAGACTAATAGTGAAAATGCTAGGAGTTATAATTTAATAACATCTGAATGTCACAGTTTTTCACTTCTTATTTTTCTGGAAGAAGACGGCACATACTAATCTCTTCAAAGGGAAGGAGAGCAGTGTAATCAAACACCAACCACTAGGATTCACTTTTGCAGTTTGCAGTTTTAAACATTGAATATTTGATTACCAGAAGTGGTAATGAGGATTTTGTTCTCTAATAATATAATTCACCCCTCTTTAACTCTCTCTTCTGCTTTTAATTCTTCATAGTAATACAGAATTTAAAAATTATAAAAAAGTTAGATCATGCTATATATTTACTTCTTAATTTAATATTAAATTTAATTAATTTAAAAAATTAAAGACATTGTGCTGTTTATTGGAACTTATCAAATATTGTTTCATTAAAGGAATTTCAATCTACCGTAATTAAGTTGCAAAAAGAGACAAGAACCTAAAACAAAACCATATTTGTGTGAATCATTGAGGCTAGTTTTGCTGCAACATGTATTTCCTTCACTCTGCTCTGAGATTAATAAGGCTAGGGCGTCTGGATTTGGAATTTAAAATACCTGTTTTAACCAATCAGGATTTTGGAATAGAGAAACTTTATTAAAGGTTGACCTATAAGTTCATTAACACACCTGGTCACCAGATACATTTGAAGAGACTTTCAATGAGCTTGAAAACTTTTTAACTTATTTTGTTGCAGGTGGGAGCGCTCGATCAGTGAATGCTAACTTTGCACACTTTGATAACTTCCCCAAATCCTCCAGTGCTGATTTTGGAGCCTTCGGTGGTTCTCAGAGCAACACAACTGCAGCCAGTAAAGCTGTAGTGAATAAACCATGTCTCCAGTCAGCAGATAAATACGCAGCTCTTGCTAATTTAGATAATATCTTCAGCACAGGGCAAGGTACTAATTCTTATTCTTTGACCTGTTCTCTTACACTATTTATCATGGCTATAGTTTGTTCTGTGATGTACTATTAAAACCCATGAGATTTTTAGTAATTCCTATTACAATACCAGTGTTACTATAAAACTTGCACCATGTTGCTTGCAAGTTTAAGGCACTGGAATTTAGTTATTCTGGTGAAAATAAGGGTAATAGAATAAAAATATTGATATGTATTTTTTTTCTTTGATATAATGCATCAGAGACTATGTTCTACCCGTTATTGAACAAATTATGTATCTGAAGCACTGGATCTTTTAAAATATAGTTGCTTTGAAGAATTTCAGCACATGGTAATTGTAATAATCATAGGATTTTGTGTCTTTATTTCTGTTTGTTTATACATTAATTTAACATTTATTCATGATGAAATTGCTAAAAAAAAACAACCAAACCCACCCTGTTATACAAGTAGTCCTCACTACCATGTTTAGTGATCAACTTTACAGTGGTGCTGAAAAAGTATCTTGTTGCAGTGCCCCAGCAGCTATGTGTTTCAGATAGAAGCACTTCACAACCAGAGGGCATTTATGACCATTACAGCATCCTGTGGTTGCATGATTTCACATGTAAATAGTTCTCAGCCAACATTTGATCAGACAGTCAATGGAGAAGCCAGCAGTGAAATTGTGAAAGGTAAAAAGTGAGTTGTGATCAGTTTTCACTCTTATGACTATTGCAGCATCCCCAGAGTCATGTGGTCAAATTAGGTGTTTGGCAACCGGCATATATTTACAATGGTTGCAGCGTCCCGGGGTCTTCGGATTTTCTTTTGCAAGCTTCTTAGGAAGTCAATGGGGGAAGCCAGAGTTGCTTAAAGTTCGCATGATTCACTTTCAGTGAGTCACTTAACAACCATAACCAAAAGGTCGTAAAATGGGGCATGAGTCACTTAACTACCTTGCTTAACAATGGAAATAGTTGGGCTCTATTGCGGTTGCACATTGAGGACTACCTGTATATGGAGGTGAGTGTAAACGTGTATATAGATAGACTGATCAATATAATACGTTTCTCAGGGCAGCTCACAGCTCTTCTTATTTGCAGTCTCCAACTGCAGTCTTGCAAGTTTGATTGTTTAATTAGCTTTGTTAAGTTGCCCTGTGTAGCTGTAAATCTATAAGCAATATTACCTATTACCTAACCATATTAGCTATTATTTTTATAACTAAATAGTCCTTATCTGAAATTTATAGTAGTTCTTTCCTCTAGAATTTTATCTTAATTTAATTCAAGCAAGTGTATTTGTCAAATCAAGCATTTTTAAAGTATTGTGGATAATCAAGAAAAACCATCAAAACTTAGTTTTGTAATTGCTGGAAGAAAACCCTATAAATATATGGCACATAAAATTCATTTTAGGGACCTAAAGAATCTTAAAGCATATAATCATAAAACACTTACCAGTCATAATTTATAGGACAATAAAGTTTACTAATCAAAAACTTGCAGCTTTAATGCACTACACAGTTATGTGGTTTATAGTGCTGTACCTACTACCTTTTCCGAAATGTAATTTTGTTGATAGTATGTTACTGAAACAATTCTAATCATGCTTTCATAGAGAACATATATATAATCTATAAAATATGTTTAATATAATAATCTTAAATATGTTGCTGAAATATGCATTTAAAGAAAACAATTTTAATTCTTCTAGAATCATACCAGTGGGAGTGAAATGTTTTTGTTTGAAGTTTCCTGTTTCCAATGTGCAGTGATACTCTTTTTTTTTTTTGTACCATCAAGACAAAATCGGCACATGAATGGTTATCCACATTGTTTTTGTCTTGTGACAAACCATTCAATGTAGCAGCTATTTTTTTTGTCTCAGGCCATTTCTTCACACAGTTACATGGATTTTTTTTCTTGTTCCTGGATTATAGAAATTATAGCTATGTTTTATACATTCAATTTAACTGCATCAATGAGAATTACAGCTAACATGAGAGCTATAAAATGTGTGCAGAGCCTACAGGATTGTATCTTTTGTATTTAATCATAAGTATATGCTGTCTGTAGTTGTATGGCATTAATTTAGAATTTTCCTGAATGGAAACTCTTGTTTTTTTCCTTCCCTAAAAAGATGAATAAGAGGCTGAGTATATAAAACAGTTGAAAAATAAATCTCTTTCCTTCCCAAAACATTTTTTATTGGAAATATGACTTTGTGGTTTTTTTTAAAAATGCTTCTAATACTTCTAGAGAATTGGCTAACTTGCATTGTAAAATATTGTGTGAATGTTTAATGTTGTACTTTTTTCCTCAGGTGGTAATGAGCAAGGAAATGGCTTTGCTGCCAGTACAGTACCTGCTGTGTCGGCGCCAACTCAAACAAATTCATCTTCAGACAAGTATGCAGCTCTAGCAGAATTGGACAGTGTGTTCAGCTCCACGGCAACCACTAGTAACGCATATACTACCACTAGTAATGTTAGCAGGTACTCTTTCTTGATAAAAGTTGTGTAAATCATTTGTGTTTAAACAAAGCAAACATGAAATGGCATCATTTTAATGTGCAAGATTGTTTGAAATACTGTTACTTGAAAAACCAGATATTTTTGAATTTCCATGAGACCCAACAAGAACAAACCATTATTAGAAGAGAACCATAGCTCATCTCCATCTCAAGAATTATATTGCCCCCATATCTTATCCTAAAATGTGAAATATACTGTTGCCTGCAAAAATACAGGTAGTCCTCAACTTACTACAATTGAGCCTAGAATTATGGTTGTAAGTCATGGTGATCATTAAACTAGGTACCTATACAATCACTTTCCTTACCAGTCACAATCCATGCCCTCCCCATTGCAGTCATTAAGTGCAGCACAGGTTGGGTGAGGCCTTGGGAGACGGCACTGTAGCAGCTCCTCAATCCCCATACGGCCTGCCCTGGACCTCCCAGGTCCTCCTGAGGCACTTGTGCTTAGCTTTCTCTCCTATGATCTAAAAATTGTGGCTGCTCTCAAAATAGTGCCTACTTCTGGTATGGCATCACATGCCTCTGTATACTGTAGGAAGGGTATGGCAAATCGGCCCGTTCTTCTCAAATGTGATCTTCAGAAAAGGTAAGAATTGTGACAAGTAAGAAGAGGAGACCCAAAGATGTATTGGGTCACAACTGGCTGAGAAATAGGCCCAAGGGATGGGATGTCTGGTGGGATAGGGAGGAAGATAGATGGGTGGGGCCTCTATTGTGTCTGCAGTTGATTGTAAGGGTAGGCAGATTGCCAAACACCCTAATTTTGTTCACATTTTCATAGGGGTACTACAGAAGCCATAACTTTGGGTAAAGGTCAAAAGTCCCTTTATTGAGTGCCATTGTAATTTTGAATGGTTGCTGATCAAATAGCCGTAAGTCGAGGACTACCTGTAGTAGCTCAAAAGCTTACCAAAAAATACTGTCAAGTTACTTTTCTGGAATAAACTTAGAAACTATACTTTCAAGTTTAATCATTAACATTTCTAATATCTTATGGTAATATTTATAATCCTCTTTTAATCTTTAATTTTAGGAAAATACATGCCATCTTTAGTGACATTCCTATCAAATAAAATATAACTTTTGAATCTAATTTCTTACCAGTTTCTTTTATTTTCTATGCATGTTACTGGTTACCTGGGGGTCATAGTTTTTAATTTTATTTAACATCTTTTTGAAAATGATTGCAAATCAAACCAGATTTTCTCTAAAGTTCAGTTAAACTGGATTTTATGTTTCCATGTACAGTGATTAGCTGTAAATGTACAAATGTTGTACAACTGATGAATATGAATTATTTCTAGTAATGCTTTTGGAACAGTTCCAGTTGGTGCTAATACACAGACGCAGTCTGCATCATCCAGTGTTCCTGCTCAGTTTGGAGGTATTATATTACTAAATAATATTTTTAAACAATATCTGATAGATTCACTTTGCATGATTATATTTTAGCTTGCATCCACCAATAGGTATAATAAATGCATTTAAGCTAAGACTATCTCTGAGACAGTTTGTGTTCATGATCTAAGCCAGGGTGCTTTATATAAGAAAAAAAATGAGAGACTTCTGGTGGAAAAATGACGATTTATTGTTTCCAACACTCTTGGAGAGAAGGTCATAGATTGCTTTGTTCACTGCACAGCAGGAGGGCCTTCTTTTTTCTTCCAGATTGAAGGAGGAAACCAGAAGTTAGCCCATTTGTCTTCTGGACTGTCACTCCTTGAGAGTACATTGTGAAGATAGGTTTCTTTGATTGACTTGTGAGTTGAGTAATAGGAGGTAAGAGCTCCATCAAGTTCATGCTGCAGTGAAGCTGAATATATGGACACTAGAACCAGTCTAATTTCTAAATCACTTTTATTCATTTATTTATTGTTTATTCATCTTTGCAGTTACAGAGAAACTTAATTTTTGAACAGATTTAATATTTCATTTTGGTGACTATTTCTGGAACTACATTTAGATAGAAACATTGGAAATTTATACTTTCTGGAATTGCAAAAAGTTGGAAATTAAAGAGAATTAAAATATTCAAATAGAAAGAATTTTATTTTTGAAAGACTGAAGACAGAACAACAAAAGAATAGGACTTAGGTGTGCTTATAGCAGATGACTGCAAAATAAGTGAACAGTGTGGGCCAGTTCGTTGTGAAGGCAAATAAATTCTGGGATGCATCACTAGAAAAAAGAGATCCAAATCCTGCTCTATAGCACGGGTCTCCAACCTTTTGGACCTCAGGGACCACCAAATTCATAATTTTAAATCCCGCGGACCACTAATATGGATTTTTAAAAAAAGATAAATACAAGTGGGCCGAAGCGGTGGTTGCAATGAATGGAAGCTGTGGGAGCGATGCACTACTTGCATTTGCATGGCATTAGCATTCCGCCCTGGTATATTTGCACCAGTCTCTCTCACTGAAGCGGCTTGGGAAACTTTGGCGGGCTCCTTGAGAGATGAGAGTTCCCAGGGGGCTGATCTGGCGTATAATTGGGGCAAAAATACCGTGGCAGAATGCTAATGCCGCGCAAATCTCCAGATGGCACACGAGAGCAGAGGGAAGAAACTGGATTTTGCTCTCCATTGCAGATGCCAGATCGCCCCCCCTGCAAGCTCTCGTCTCTCGAGGAGGCCGGCCAAAGTTTCCCAAGCCGCTTCAGCGAGAGAAACAAGAGTTCCCAGGGGGCCGATCTGGTGTCCACAACGAGCTCTTGGTCTTATCTTCAGTTCCAATCTGTGTGGCTTGCGCTGCTCTACTGAAGGTGAGGTTTGCACTCGGCCTTAAGAGTGGGGGCTTGTGTGTGGGCAGGGGGATGTGGACGTGGTGTTCTCGTGCGCAACCCGGATTAATTGCTCTCGGGGGCCATAAC
>JANHFK010003858.1:58035-72347 GCA_036250565.1 Sibynophis collaris | reverse complement strand
TTTAATCTTTGTAAATTAAGAGATGAACTTTTATATTCTGCAGCTCTTGCAAGTAATGATTTGGTTTATTCCACAGCTGATAACTATGAGATCCTAATTCAGATAAAATACAAAATTATAGTTAATTCCAATTTCCTTTTTGCTCAGGTAACAGTCTTGCGTTTAAGTTGGTGTATTAAGCAGACTATGATAAAACTACCTCATTGATTAAAATATAACTTAAAACTGATTTGCCATGCTGTTTATATAAGCAAATTTGTAAAAACCATATCCCTTTTCTCAGTGTCAGTGCTTCATTTTTCAGCAACACCATCCACAAATCCATTTGTGGCTGCACCTGTAGCTGCAGTAGCAGCATCAACAAATCCATTCCAAACCACCAGCAGAGGAGCAGCAGGTTAGGAAAAATATATCTACAATTATGTTTGATAGCAATTTTTGTTCTCTTTTTGACAGGTACACATAACTTTGTGGCATAGTTAATGTACTAAAGATGTTGACTCTTGGGCATTAGGTTTATCTTTTTGGGTTGACCAGTTATGAATAAGCATTATGCATGCATAGATTAACTAAATCCTTTTAATTGCTTTTTGAAGGTTAAATATATTTAATAACATTGTAATTGTGCTTCACTTGTAGAATACTTTTAATACTTAAATTTGTTTTTACAGATTTAACTTTGATATCATTTAGTCTTTGATTTGGGGGGGGGGCACTTATGTGTTGTAAAGTTAATATTTCTACACTGAAGGAATTAACTTGTGTTGGTTAAAACAAATTTATTTCAATATTTTGGGAAATAACTTTAAAAATTCATGAAATATTTTGAAGTTTTAACAAAGTGATTACGTGTTATCAACTGAATAAATTGTTTATAAATAAATTGACAATATTTGGTCTCTTTGTGACTTCTCATAAGGCCTTTCAGGAGCAATTCACTCTCATATATTTCCTCAGGCTCACTTTGGTAGGTGGCCACATTTTATATAAATTTCAGGTGGCTAATTTTTTATTTGCTTGTGAAAGCTTACTGCAGTTACAACTTCCTTTGCATGTACAATTTTTTCAACCTTCCTTCCATATTATAAAATGGAGTGGGCATGGATGGTGATTGACTTTAAATATACGTTAACATATTACGTGTTGTAAATTTAACACTTCAGTCCTAAGCACATATATTAAAAAAAAATATGGCCATTAATTTCATTGGGACTTGCTGTCAATTAAGTGTGCTTACAGTTGTGAGCTAAAGTTGCTACATTTTACCTCCATGGTCACATATGTAGAAAGTTTTAAATGACTTTTGAAGCTTGTACTCCTAATACATTTAGTGATACTAATGATGTCAAACCATTGTATCTTGTCACAATGTGTTTGGTTTTTCTGTATTAGCAAGTACAGTTAGTTATCTTCCCTGCTAATAATGGCTTGTGTAAGCTTTGTTGGTCTCCTATCTGTATCTTGTCTATTTTATATTTGTGTGCCTATTTATTCCACAATAAGCACTTTCATCATGTCTTTCTTTGACTAGCCATAACTATTGATTGATCGGTGTATTGATGAACTTATGCCAAATCTCTACAACATAATTTTCATATGAAAAATGCTTCAATAGAGTAATTCTCTATAATTTTTGATTTGAAGCTTTTAATATATATCACAGAACTCTGCAAAATTTTAAATTGTTCATTGCTAGGTAGTGTCACATATGTAGTAATTGGATAATATCCTTTACATATTCTATTCAAAATTCAATAAAGTGATTAATGAACAATTTTGTTTAATTTCAAGAAAAATAAAAATAGTGTTAGTTGCAGTTTTAAGAATCAATATTAATTTATGTAGTCTGATTAAGTGGAATTTGGTTCTTGGTCCATGCTGTGAACCAAAGAGAGTTTAGTTTGCAACTGAAGCAGTTAGAATTTCTACAGAGTTCTAACTTTTTATAAGGAAATTATTTGTCAAATTGTTTTTTCTTTAATGAGCTACATGATTTCATGATGCTCTAGAAATTCTTTCTGCTCTTTAATTATTCTCTATTAAAAACTAATTAAAAATTAGTGCTTGTGTTATATAGCCTTCCTATTTCCCCAAAAATGAAAATGCCTTCAACAAGGTACTGGTTAATGTTATATTAAATTAAAGGAGCAGTCCAAACAAGTTTAGGCTATATGTCAATAAAATCTAGAAGTTTAATGGTTTTAAGGCTAGCCATATGACTGGTTGTTTCACAAAGAATTCCGTCAAAATACTTTTTAGTGTGACAATAATATTAAAAGTTGAACACAAATAATTGATTGCTATTGTTTCTTTCATCAGCAACAACATTTGGCACAGCCTCCATGAGTATGCCCGCAGGATTTGGAACAACTGCCTCATACAGTCTTCCTACTAGCTTTAGTGGTAACTTCCAGCAGCCTGCATTCCCAACTCAGGCAGCTTTTTCTCAGGCAGCTTTCACTCAGCAACCTAATGGTAAATGCTTGCATTTTACATTTTGTTTCAAGAGTACAGTAGTTTTTTAAAAATAATTCCTTTTCCTGGTTTATCTTTGAAACTTTTATTTGCCATGATCTCGTTGGTGGGCCAATGAAATATTGTATATTGCACGTATAAATGTAACTGGTAATGTACAGGCAGTTCATTTAGTGACCATTTGAAGTTACAACAATGCTGAAAAAAGTGTCTTAGGACTGTTTTTCATACTTACAACCATTGCAGCATCCCCATCTTCGCATGATCAAAATTCAGATGCTTGGCAACTGACTCATATTTATGACGGTTGCAGTGTCCTGAGGTCATATGATCACCTTTTGTCATCTTCTGACAAGTAAAGACACATTCATTTAGCAATCGTGTTACTAACAACTGCACTGATTCACTTAACTGTGGCAGGGAAGGTCATAAAATGGGGCAAAGCTCACTTCACAACTGTCTCACTTAGCAACAGAAATTTTAAGCTTAATTGTGGTCATAAGATGAGGACTACCTGTATATGGAAACAAGTGTGAAAAATTACCTGATCAAACTGTATGCATATTATTAATTTTAATTTAAACATTTGTGAGCCACACAGTCATACCAGCTTTGGATTTGTTCAGCGAAGCTAAAAACATCAGCACTAAAGTATAATTAAATAAAAACTATAACTATAACAAAGCCATTATTTTGGTCTTAAAAGCTTGCCAAAATGCAAGTAGGGAAAATGTATTTCAAAGGGGGAGGCTATCACCAAAAAGACTAGTCACCTTCTCTGAATTTAGGAGAGTTAGAACAGATGGCCAGAATCATATTTGGTCCATATGTAATTTTTATTAAAACTTTAAACAAGATTAAAAATAGTAAGTAATATAAATTAAGGAAGAAGAAAGAAAGAAAAGAAAAAAGAAAGAGAAAGGAAGGAAGGTACAAGGAAAAATTTAGGAAAAATTTTTAAAAGATAAATTCACAGCAGTTATAACAAATATATTTTAATGAAACTCAAATACTTTAGCCACAAAATGAGAAGAAAGAACTCATTAGAAATGGGAAAGATTGAATGTAAAAGGAGGAGACAGAAGAATATGAGATGGTTAGATAGATGTGTTATAGTTGAGTTGGGCCGACTGAGGGAGACCATGGAAGACGGGGTCCTGGTGTGCTGTGGTCCATTGGGCCGCGAAGAGTTGGATACGTACCAACAACATAGAGTTAATTATATTACTCTTCTTTCTGTAATCTATCCTGTCTAAATCATTAAAACAATATATCACAAATTCATTTTTTCAATTTTTACACAAAAAGTCCATAAGAGGCTTTCAGTTGCCAATAAATGTAGATAATGACTTTTCTCTTTTCAAAAAAGTCAAGTTATTCATTTCAGCAAAAACTGTCAACTTCATCAACCGTGGTAGTGTTCAATCTTTCTATCTCTACGCCTATAGTGATATTTCCAAATAATCATATATTGAAATAATGTTACCTGACTTTTTTCTGTTTATCCATTAATCTTAAAACGAACAAGAATCACATTTGGCAAACCTGGTATGTCCCGTGCTACTTTGTATAGGGCTTTATAGGTAATTTTGAATTGTTCCACAAGCCTATTAACATTCATTCAGTGACTACAAATTGCTGTAACACAATTTCTACTGCAGCTTAAGTAGGAGCGGCAAATCCAGGAGTACTGCCAAATCTTGGACCATATATCATAACTGCCATGAAACTGATGTTACTGAATTGTTACCTAGTTGTTGAAAGGATTTAATTTTAGCTTATTTTGCCAAATCTGATCTCTAACAAGCACTATTTCAGGACATGTATATTATCTTCAGTTTAGTCTAAACTGGCAATGTTCCATTGAGGGTCATCTGCACATCAATGATACTTCATTTCAAAGCCATAAATGACCCTCTATAGAAAAAAAGAGACAGAAAGTGGTCATTCAGGTAGTCTTTGTTTCACAATAAAAATTGAGCCCAAAATTTATGTTGCTAAGCAAGGCAGTTGTTAAGTGAGTTTTGCCCCATTTAGGAACTTTTTTGTCTTGGTTGTTAAGTGTATCACTAGTTTTTAAGTGAATCATGCAGTTATTAAGTGAATCTGATGCTGACTGTAAGGTTACAAATGGTGATCACATGACCCCAGGACAGTGTAACTCAAAAATACATGTCAGTTGCCAAGTGAATTTTGATCACGTGACCATGGGGATGCTGCAACAGTCAACTGTAAAACAAGTCACTTTTTTCAGTATTGTAACTGAATGGTTATAAGTCGACTATATGTAATTCTGTTTTTAATTTACTTTTAATATATTTTAATACATGGGATCCTATTTTGATTGGAATAAAATATTTAATTGATTGTTTAACTGATTGATTTGATTGAAAGTATTTAATTCAGTGATTAAGGAACTGGTTTTGGGGAATGGAGTATATGCATAATGTGATATTTGATATCTAGTTTAGAGGTAATTTTTGGTATTTTATTGCAAAGGTACTGGCTTTGCTGCATTTGGACAAGGAAAATCAGTAGTAACCCCATTTGGACAAGTTACAGCTGTTGGAATCTCCAGTAATCCTTTTATGGTAAGTGAATACTTTGGGTCAGATTTATGGGTCTCTTAATTCATATACATATCTTGAGAAATAGGTTGTCCTCAAAAGGATACCAAAAAGGGAATACCAACCCTCCCCTCAAATCCTAAACCTGCAACTTTCTCTGGGATATTTTAAATTATTTATATTTAAACTTTTATTTAATTGTATCTTATGTATAAGATAGATGTGTCAATCATTTGATTTAAATTGAAAAATTGCATCATCTAAAAACTGAATGTTAGGAGATTTAAATTATATAAATAGGATTTTAAAATGTTAAATAATTTAAAGAGACAATGTTTTGTTTTTCATCAACCTTGAGAGGCAGAAAGAATACAAACCTATCATTGAGAAAAAAATGATTTTGATAGCTGTACGGAAATATAGTTCATAGTTTGAAATGATATGACTATGTTTTATATATATATTTCTGTGCACAGCAGGAATAAAAGCATTATCAGTAAGACATTATTTCTGTTTCATGAATTATTCAAACATTTGCAACTATTCATATAATTTATGTTTGAATTTGATTTGTCAAGATGCATGTGTAATTATTTCTTGAGAGATTTCTCTCTCTTTTTCTTTTAGGCAGGAGCAGCAACGGGGCCTTTTCCAACAGGAAGCTCATCAACCAATCCTTTCTTATAGCCTTATAGACACTTTACTTAAAAGAACTTTATGTGATCACAACATCTCTATGCCTCTTGCACTGTTGTCTTGTTTCACTGACCTTAGCTTTAAACACAAAATAAGTCTTTCAGAAAAAAAAAAAGTCTGCGTTGTGTATTAAAACCAAGGAACACCAGGTGATGTACAAAACATGGAACTGTGGTAACATCCTTTCTTGTGCAATGGCAGGAGAATGTTAATAGTATCATGTATATTAAAATTGGCTAATATTAAGTTATTGCAGATATCATTCATTATGCTGCAGTATTGTACATATTTTTCTCTTAGGAATTAGTTATTTGTGCATATCAGTATTTGTAACTTTTAACACACTGTTATGTGAAAAATGTTACTGGGAGAAATAGATCAGCCAGTTTAAGGTGCTGTCATATATCTTGGAATGAATGGCCTATATCATTTTAACATTGCTTGTTGGGATTTATGAATTCAGAACTGAAGTTTTATTCATTTCTTGAAGTGTTTTTTTTCCTTTCCTGAAGAGCTCTTCTATTTATACATGCCTAAATTCTATATAATGTGGAGGGATACCTGTCTGCATAATAAAGCTGATCATGTTTTGCTACAGATTGCAGGTGGAAAAAATAAATATTAAAAAAGTTTGTTGTTGTCAGCATTTGCACTAACCAATTTTGTTAATTTTCAAAATCATTGACAAAATTTTGAAATTGCATTATTTCTTTGGCTGTTTCAGTAAGATTACAAATTGTTAACAGTAAATCCTGTTAACAATAGGAATGTACCTACTGATCAATCAGTAAAATATGAAATTGCCTTTATTTTGAAAACTGTCTAACAAATTAACTTAAAATGAGTAGTACAGTATATTTCATTTCATTTATTGTTTAAATGTTTCTTCATTTCAATTTGCAGTCATTGTTCATTCTTATTACTTAAAACAAGTTGGTAAGATTGATTTTACAGCATTATTGAAACCAAACAACCAGCAAATACTTAATAAAACCAAACTTTAGCTTTGGTATGGATATGCATACTATGGATTTTGAATGAATACTGTGCTCTTATCAGTAGAATTATTGTTCAGCAGTTATTTGCAAGGTAAATTCCATGGCAGCATATTTATTGATAAAAGCTGATTGAGCAATGTTTCTATAGATTTTAGGTAATTTGTAACTCAAATATTTGATGCTTGTCAACAGAAATACAAATTTTGTATGCAATTATATTATCGGTGGCAAATATAAATTCACACAGAGTGTAATACTGACACAGGCCATTATTTCATAAAATTAAGTGACCTGAAGATTTGAACCAAGATGATTCATATACCATGCTTTTAGGGTGCATTGATACAGAAAAGACCTGAATTTATCTCAAAGGATGTTTGATTAATGGGAATGGGAAGGTGTTCTCTTTGTGGAATTTAAACACATTGCTTCAGATTGTCATTAGCATTAATCTGGGATATAAAAATAGTACCCTGTTTCCCCGAAAATAAGCCCTCCCCGCATAATAATTCCAATCAGGCTTTTGAGTACATACAAAAATAAGGCCAAGCGCTTATTTCGGAAGTCAAAAGAAAATAAGACCCTGTCTTATTTTCGCGGAAACACGGTACTTAATATTCTTGCTAGCGGACAAGGCTATTTGGAACATTGAAATAGCACATCCCTACATATCCTAAACTTTGGGTAGAATGTAAAGTACTATAAAGTAAAGGATTTTTAATAGAAGGATGGAAATTAGGATGGAGAGTATATGTTTGGTAAATTATCAGTTTCTGTCTGGAATTACCAGGTTAGTCAATTTCTGAATTTTCTGTAGCCTTTTTGAGAGAGATAGCTTAAAAGGCAAACAGAACATTATGTTTGGATGTCTGTTAACCTGTGGTAGTGCTGAATTGGGATATGTCCCAAAAAGGCAATTTTATGTGTTCCAGTATATGTAACATTTGTCTTAGTTTCAGTGAGTGCATCTTGATGAAAAAGTGAATGGAGTCAAGTTAAGAACTTTCTACTAATTTTAAATCATGAAAAATATGTCATTTTCATGCATAGATACATTAATTTGCAGGAATTTGGGTGAGTGAATCCTTGAAATTGCAATTAAAACTTTACACCTGTATATAGAATGTGGCATAAGAGAAAGCAAAGAGCCACATTTAAAAAAAATGATTGAAGAACCTCAGCTTTTTAATGGAGCAATAATTCTGTAGGAGAATGTTTTAACTCATCCTTGGTACTGTATTTCTACCTTCTTTCCCCTCTTAGACCCCATTGGCTCTGCTGGGGAGAATGGGAATATAATGTATTCACTTAGATGCCTTGAATTTTAAGAACAGGAATTTTCCTTTTCTGCTGCTTTCATTTCTAAGTTAAAAAAAACATTGTATAAGTGCTTAAGGATTTTTACTGTTGAATTTAATATAATCCTCATGTTGAATTTTTGTTTCAGGTGATAACAAGACTTTTCTATGCTTTTTCTAGAAATTATTTTCATTCTCTGAGTAATATTACATTGAACAACTGTTTTTTAAAAAAATGAAATTCAGTGTGTGTGTATTATGAATAAAGCAGCCTTGCAGCATGTAACTGCAAGCACCAATTGGCATAGTACTGTTTGATAGAGAGAATCCTGGAATTCACACAGTGGGAGATGAATAAATCTGAGATAACAGTACGATACCTATCCTCATTGAGCTCCCCAGTAAAACATGTCCAGCCAGTTAAATGGAATCTAACATGGATGCACATCTTAATGGGCACGAAGCATTTCTGCAAAAAAATCTGCTAATATAATTTTGGCTGTTGCATCAGATAAATTTTTTGAAAATTTTATACCCTATGCTGCTATATTTACATATTTAAATATTAAGAGGTTGTCTTTTTTTTAAAAGCCCCCTGTTCTGGTATTCAAATTGGTGACTGGGCAATTAATTTTTTTAATTGGGCTTTACTTTGCCACTGAGAAGCTTGCATTTCCAGTACTATGTGCCCATTTTTTAAAAAAAAATCAACTGTGTCTTATTGAAGAACTTACTTCTTGGATGGTTATATTAAATACATTTCAATATGAGGTAAGAATTTTGCAGTGTTTTAAGGAAGTCAGACATTTAGCTAAAAACCAAAAAAGCCTTATCCATGGTTCAAATGATTTAATGAGAATATATTTTTTCATACTTATGAAATGATCTGTACTATGGTAAAAAATCATTTTCAACATAGTGGAATTTTTTTTTCTATACAGGTAGCCCTTTACTTATGACCATAATTGAGCCCACAATTTATGTTGTTAAGTAAGACATTTGTTAAGTCAATCTTGCCCCATTTTATGACTTTTCTTGCCACTGTTAAGTGCAGTTGATAAGTTAGTAACCCAGTTAAGTGAATTTGGCTTCCCCATTGACTTTGCTTGTCAGGTGGTCACAAAATGTAATCATATGAACTTGGGACACAGCAAGGGTCATAAATATGAACCAGTTGCTAAGGATCTGAATTTTGATCACATGATCATGGGGATGCTGCAAAGGTCATAACTGAAAAATGGTTATAAATTAGATTTTTCAGTGCTGTTGTAACTGAACGGTCACTAAATGAACTATTGTAAATTGAGGATTATCTGTATAATTTGGAGTTCATCTTCTGAAATAGTGACATGCACTCAGTATTCCCCACATGTTATTTTAAATTCCTTAGTGGACTCTGTTGTTTAATTAGATCCTACGTTTTCTCCAAATGCATACATTTTATTATTAGCTTTAGGTTTTATATAACTTTTATAATATACTATGCAGTGTGTTATAAATTCTGTTGAGTTCAGTGAGGATTACATTTTAGGTTGAGGTGGATTCCCGAATTTTGAAATACTTGAGTTTTTATTTTCCAGACATAAAGACCAAAATCTCTGCAAGCATCTATTTTGCCCCTTGCTTTCTAAATTGCCAACAACATTCTCTGTGTTTTTATTTTATATTATTTTAAAACCTATTTTATTTTATGCCACTCAGAGTCAGTTATGTAAGCTGGTAGTTATATACAATAAATCAATTAAGTAAATAAATAACCAATTCTTGCAAAGTAGTTTGAAAAAGGAATGTGAAAGTGCACTCCTTAGTTAGGATTCCATCTATTTTAGCAGATCATTATAGACGTATTAAGTTTGCTAATTAAGCTTGATAATATTATTATGCATATTGCAATAATGTCAAGATAGGAGATATTTTAAAATGTTTTTCCTAAACTTCAAACTGAGAACAGAATTAATCAGTCCATATGAGAACATACTTTGTTTTAAATGTTTTATTATTAAAATTACCAATAGTGATGTTATCTAACAGAAAATTCATTAAATAATATTTATTATATCTTAATAGATTGCATCATGTCCCCATACATCAAAAAGTACAATAATCTGTAAACTTCAATTTTCTCACCATCTTTTATAATAGATGACTTTTTCCCAGCACTTCAAAGATTTTTCTACCCGATGTTTATAATAAAATAATTTCATTATTTTATTTTATTTATTTTAAGTGTGCTCAAGGCAATTAGCAAATACAATTAAACTACATAATGTTACACTTCACAAAATTATTAACCTAAACTATTTTAAATATTTGAAACAAAATAATTAAAATGTTTGAAACAAAATAATTAAAAGACATGTATAAGCAAGTATGTTTTGAGCTCTCCCTCCCCACCAATTTAAATGAGGGAGAATTGTTTCTCATGGCTGTTTATTCCAGAACAAGGAAATTATAAAGCAGAATTTACTATGGATCTGAAATCTATCCATGGAGGGAGTAGCAAAAAATGCTCAATGATCTGAGACTGAACAGGAAATTAGAGTACCGTGCTTTTCGGAATATAAGAGGCACTTTCCACCCCCAAAAAGAGGGTGGAAATGTGTATGCGTCTTATACAATGAATACAGCCATTTTTGGCCTCCCAAAACCTTACCCTACATGTCCTTTTTTTTTGCAAAAAACACCGGGCCCAGTTTTTGCAAAAATGGGACGAGCAGAGGGTTTGGGAGCCTACAGAGTGCTCCTGGGGGCTGGGGAGGGCAAAAACTTTTTTTTCTTGCTTACCTCTTAAAAATCTTGGTGCGTCTTATACACTGGTGCGTCTTATAGTCTGAAAAATACGGTAAATAAGATATCCTATAAACTTTGTCCTAAGCTTTGTAATTCTTTATATACACTTAGAAGCATCTTTAAATAGGCTCAGAAATAATCAACATCTAGTTAAGGGGTATATTTAGCCCTTTCAATGCACACACATCCTGCAATTCATAGAAAATATTCTAGAGTTTTTTAAAGAAAAATAAGAAAATTACATAGCCAATGAATGGCTGTGTAATTGGTTAAAGCAGGTTAAAAGTAAAATAGTCTACTTATTACTAGAGAAGAATATGAAAAGAATAATGGGAACAACAAACTGGGCTGGAAACGATGACAGTTCTTGAGAATATCAGTTTGATCAATGACAAACTTCAGGGTGATGCCACAGATGAAACACAAAGGAGTCCAAAAGTGAATCTCTACATAAACTTCCATTCTAATTATTTCTCCAAGCAACTACAGTAATAGGTTGAGAAGGCTCAATGAGACAATGTATATAAACATTATTTTTTAACAGTTTCAACATGAGGGTACTGTGGGCCCTATTTGATCCAGGGCAAACCACATGTTCAGACTATTCTCAAGAGTGACTTGATAAGCACAGTGCACTTATCCATCCACTAAGCATTTCACAGAATTACAGTGTTGCCCATTTGCAAAATATTAACTGAACAAAAATAATAAAGGTGGGATATAAACAAATACATTTCCGTTTTTTCTGAGCATAGTGCATGCACATAAAGTAATTCTGACTAAAACACACATGCACATCTTGAAATGATTTTATTTACTACCATCTTTATTAAAATGTTTAAGTAAGGCTTAAACTAATGGTAGAACTGAATCTGGAACAAAATCTGTTCTGTTTTGAACTCCAAACATATCCCACTCTAGAAGTTCTGCAGTATTGTCCCTGCAGTTCCCAACATAGCATTATCCACCAATCCTTCCTTTCCTCAGCCATTGTCTGGGTGCCTATTCCTAACAAGGATATTTCAGCTATTCCCAATGCAGCAAATCCCCCTAGCTGTGTATTTCTGACCTTTCCAGTGCCTTCCCTCTCCTAAGTGCTCCTTGGTGTCGTCCTGGTGAAAAGGAGGTGAGAATGTTGTCTGGCACTGGCTGTGCTGACCTCCCCTGCCATTTGAGGAGCTGGCATCTCCCCTTTCAATTTCTGCTTGTGTCTTCCATCACCAGTGCTATTGACGCACATGCAGATATAAAGCAATCCTTTGTACCCGCATCTTGGACTTTCCCTTACACTTCTCTGAACACTTCGTCATTAGAGCAATCCTGTTTTAGTCTTTATCCATTTCAAAATGGCTTCTTTCATTCTATAGACCAAAAATTTCAAAATGATTTTTTTCTGTTCAGATATGAACTATTCAAAGCAGCTGTTTTCTGCCCACAATACTTTGGTGTGGAGGATTATGCCCACCCCAGTGAACAAAAGTATCTGAAAAACTTAAAATGAGAAATTAATATACTTGAAACAATAACTATAAAACAATAAAAACATTGACTCCTCAAAAACCTAGGCTGAACATGTATCCTCACAAGAGTGAGGACCAGTAACAATTCCTGAGGCAATATAGCCCACAGTTGGGCACAAAGTAGTGAGCTATACAGTACTTCATGCTCTATAAAATGTCCTCCATAGCTGAACTTCAAAATCCCTTGCCTCAGTCAGCTGTGTAACGAGGCAAGATTTCAGATAGTCAGATTTTCATTCACTCAGGATTAAAGATCAAAGAAATCTGTAGCTCTCCAATTCTCACCAAATAACATGAAGAGCTTGAGCCAAAATAATCAGTGGTGGGAGTTATAGTTCTATAATGGAGGAGCTTATTATAAAAGTTATACCAAGAATTTAAACTGAAGCCAGAAACAATTAGCAGCAGCATGAATATCCAAAAGTAGGGGAAATACTTTCAATTTTCATTAATTAAATGGTATTATAAAGAACTATTTTAATGACAATTACAAATTACCTCTCAATCAAGTATATGTAACCAACATTTCCTTCTTGTTTCAAATGTAACCATCTTATGTTACATTGGACACATTGAGAATTCTGATCTTTTAATACAGTTGTCATAATCACAGAATTTAAAATTACGAGAATATACAAGTTAATTTTATGTGCAAATGTGACAAAGTCACCAAGGGACTAATTTGTTCAAATAAATGATTGTTCAATTTAGCTTCAAGTCAATTTTTGTTTAAGGTGCTACATTCTTGTGCTATGAATCTCTGTATTCTGCCATTGGTCTTTCATTTGAAGATTTTCTGCAGGGTTTTCCTTTTTACATTTCGTTGAGATTATGATGTAAATACTTCTGCTTAGAAAAATTCCAGCTATCACTGCAAAGTAGCTTCCATATATTAAGAACTGCAATAAAGCAGAAGAATTAAATGATTTTCCCTAGAAAAATCTCAACTATTATTATATTTTAATGTTTTTCAACTATTTTGCCTATTAGTACTATGTCTAGGGTTTTTTAAATGTCAAAAAAGGAATAAACTTAAGCAACTGCCTTTGCAAACCATGTAAGATTCCTGAATGTACATTGATGTACATAGCTAAACCGGTATAATCTCTTGAGTACAATCCCAAAGGTTTCATTAAATATTTATAAAATGAACATCAAGTGATACACACTGGCATGAAATGAGAGTTCAGATCTAAATTTTAAATGGCCAAAACATTTAAAAATGGTATGAAAAGAGCACAGCATAGTCCAAAGGCTACCAAAATGTCTTATACACAAGTCTGTGTTTGGACAAAGAACTAATTTTCTATGAGAGCCTTATCTGTGTTCCAGGGCTATTTCTGTATGTAAAAAATATGTTAAGAATAATTAAATTCACCTTTCTGTGAGACTTGGATTTATTAACAACAAACATGCCTTCCGTTACAGTGCCTTCTTCAAATTATAAGCAATGCGTTCCTTAAAATAGAAATTGTTATCTAAGAAACAGTGACCAAAGTCCATCTGAAGGTCTAGAATTCATATTTCTTCCCATCCCAGAGCTCAACAAATCCTCTTTTTGTGATATTTAAGCAGCTTATAGTTACAGGAAGTCCTTGATAAAAGTCCACTCTTTCAGCAACTGTTTTTCATTAATTATGACACTGAACAAGAGGGACTTGACAGATCTTTATTGTGTTGATTGTAACATCCCTGTGGTCTTGTAATTGCAATATGGGTGCTTGGCAACTGCTTGGCTTACATTTATGATATCACAGCATCCTACAATCATGTGATGTCATTTGCAAACCACTAAGGCTTCTGACAAGCAAAATCAATGAGGAAGATGGCAAGAGGTCGCAAATGTCATTTGTGTGTTGTACTTTATGGTTGCATCAGTTAGCAACATAATTCCTGTCCCAAAGGTGCTTTTTCAAGAGATAACTGGACTTTCTAGTTTTTCTTTGAAGATGTTTCGCTTCTTATCCA
>JANHFK010003857.1:954130-974868 GCA_036250565.1 Sibynophis collaris | reverse complement strand
TGCTACAATAAATGGACTTTTGAAACATGATGTTTGGAGTTCGTTTTCTTGAGGGAGGGTTTCTGGAACCCTGACACCTGGGTTGTCAGCTGACAAGCTCAGTATCTTTAACTGCTGAGTCACTAAGGCTCATATTACTAAGTACACCAAGCAAATTCTTAATAAAAGAAAGAAAATTAATCTTCTGAATAAAAATAAAAATTGAAAAAAAAGACAGAAAGTTAAAGTTTCTGTTAGATTAAATATAGTTCATTTTACTCTGAAAATTCATGCAATTGTTTTGGGAACAAGCTAGGTTCCTTTCTTAGAAATGTAAAATCTAAATAAAAGCACTCATGTTCAAAGGAAATATGGTGTTTTGTTTACTTCATTATTCTCTCTTTGTGATCTTAAATGATAAATTTCCAATTGTAAGTTGTGTGAACAGAAATGAATTCTAAATAAATTGGGAGTTTTTAATTTTGTTTACTGGCCTGCAGTGGTTAATCCCACACTCTCTGCTGGAATAATCGTTGTCCCAGTCAGTATTTCCTGGCGGGTTTGATGCACCAGGTGATCGTGGTCCAACACTGTTCTGAAACTCGGATGAAATATGTGAAAAATCCTAAGAATAGAAGATAAGAACAGAAGGCAGAAAAGTTAGAACTCTAGTTACCAGCAGAAAATTTGGTTTTATATATAACCAATTCAAGAAAATATTAAAAAGGGGAAATCCCAGATGAACTCAATATTTGAACAACTGTGAATGTGCTCAAGAATCTTTATTTAAAATTATTTATTATGTAAAACAATTTGCTGCTTTCTCACTTATTCTAGCTTTACAAACTGTTTTTCTAGAAAAAAACTTCACATTTATTATCTTACTATAGAATACTTTTGCCTTTATTTATTTTTATTTATTTTTTTTGCAATCATAGTCTTTTTCCCATATGAACTGCATTTCTCAGTGCTGCAATATATTAAAATAGCTGATTATATGAGGATGTGGCAAGAAAAATCTTCATTGTGGTTTTAGCAGAAGCCATATTCTGGTAGTTCCGAAAAAACGTGAGAGAGACCTGATGTGAAATATTGTTTCAGATATGGCCCTAATCAAGCCTTCTGAAATCTGCACCCTGCAGATGTGCTATGATTGCTGGTAATTTGGCACCCTCAAAAACATGGTCCCAGTATATCTGGAGGCATACAGCTGGGAAAAGCTGAAACCATAACAACTAAATTTACATCCCAGTGAAGCTCCTGGAGGAAATAAACAAATCATTATTTTATATATTTACAATAATCAGGGTAGCCTCAAAACAGAGCAATCATAAAAATTAGAAAAGATGTTCTACACAAATTTAGCTTGAGAGAACCAATGATGGAAAACATCCATTGTCAAACCTCCGTGATGGTGAACCTGTGGCACACGGGCCAGAGGTGGCATGCAGAGCCCTCTCTGTGGGAATGCGCGCCATTGCCAGCTGTTCTTTCAGGTTCTGTCGCGCACATTGGAACCCGGAAGAGCACCTGGCCTCTGCATGCATGTGCACTGGCCAGCTGCTCTCTTTAGGGTTCCAGTGCTCTGGCATGTGTGTGCATGCGTGTTCCGGTTTCGGCACTTGGTGCCAAAAAGGTTAACCATCACTGTTCTAGAGAATTGGGATTTGACTTATGGCTACTTCAACATCCCACTGAATAATTCACAGCTGGTTTTGATTTAAATCACTACACTGTAATTTGCCACAATAATAAATAAATAGTAGAAATAGGTATACAAAATAAATAAAAACCCCACCCAGTTACAAAAGGCAATTTAGGGGCTATCAAAATCATAGTTCATGTTTGCAGGCAACAATAATTATAACTGCTTGTGTGTATGTTCATTCTCCTACCACTATTCATCAATAACAAATCCATATATTTGTTGGTGATTACTTACTACGGGAGCAGGCAATTTTTATTTGGCTGGAAAGGGGAATAATAATCCTATTTAAAAACATGTCTAGGGAGATTCTCAGTCATCCAGGTTGTGGTTGTCCCAAAGGTGCTTTCCAAAAGGCAACTGGAAAGAAGAAAGCCCAGTTGCTTTTTGAAAAGCACTTTTGGGACTATTTAAAAACAGTTTTTCCTCCGTAGGAACCAAGATGCATAGGGACATAGGAACATGATTGTAAAAGCTAGCAAAGTCACATTTTTCAAATGTTTGGACAAAGGCAAATGAGTTTTAAAAGGAACTTGCTTCAGCCACTGTATCTCTCATTTTAGCAAAAAACAAAATGAAGTAGGAGAAAATTACATTGCCAAATAATTGTTACCAAATTTTAGGAATGTAACATGAAGATACTTTAGAAAGTATAAAAGTAGCACAGGGAGCTTTATGAAGGCATTACAGGTTGACTTGCAACTACAGTTGGAACTGGATTTTCCATCACTAAGTGATATGGTCATTAAGTGAGTATCATGTGATTGTGCCAGGTTGGTGACATTTTTTGAGTGTGCCAAAACTGTTAAGTAAATCCCTTGCTTGTTAAGTAATCACACTATTAAGTAAATCTGGCTTTCCCCATTGACTTTGCTTGTCAGAAGCCAGCTGGGAATGTTGCAAAGGGCAACCACATGACCCCAGGATGCTTCAACCATCATAAATACATGCTGGTTGCCAAGTGCCTGAATTGAAATGCTGCAACGGTTTTAAGTGTGAGGACTGACTGCATATCACTTTTTTCAAACACCGTCGTATTTTTGAATGGTCGCTATATGAATGGTCATAAGACAAAGACTACCTATGTGGAAAAAAACAGGACTGCTGCAAATGGGAAATGGTATTGTCTAAGGTGCTTGTAAAATTCCATGGATTCCACAGAAAGGCCCTTCAAGCACTATGAGATGGGCAGCAATTAAATTAGAGTTAATAAATAAAATAAAAGCCACTTCTTATATTGAGATCTGGTTAGTCATGGTTTATTAATTATACAACGAGTGGCTGGATTAACACAATGCACAGTCAAACAGGTTTCTATCTGGCTGGACACACAGTGTGGATTAGCCACTCTCTTCAAGAAACCCTTTTCCTATAACATTCAATGCAGAGTAGCAGGATTGCTAAAATTAGTAAATACCACATGAGACTCACAGATTCTAGCATCACATTTAGGCAAGCTATAAACATGCACGACTTGTTTAAGAATGGCCGCTTCAGAACTCAGCCACTCACCTGCTGGCCTGGTGGTGAAGAATTCATGGGGGGCTGTACCTGTAGTGCCATAGAAGGAGACAAAATAGGTTGCTGGGGGACCTGCTGCATGCTGAGGGACTGGTTGAGGATGGAGCTCTGCGGGTGATGCAAAGAGAGTTGCTGATGGAGAGGGGGGCTAATCTGGAAAGAAGGAGGAGGTGAGGCACTGATACTGGGCAACATAGGTTTGGAACTCAGGGTCCTGGAGAGGCTGGGGTGAGGGTGACCACGGTAACTCTGCAGATCCGATGGGGACAAGAAGGAGCCCAAGCCAGGATAAGGTGACGAGGCTTGCGGTGGCATTGTATACAAGGGCTGTTTGGGTGGGATCATTTTTGAAGGTTGGCTGCTCTGAACATTTTTTGTCTCGCCTTGGTCAGCTGAACTCTACGAGAGAAACACAGAGACAAACAAACACACAAAGAGAACAAATTGCAATGAAAATGAGTTAAGTGCAACTTAGACCTTTGGATTGATTAATGAACAGCATCACTTGCCTCTCTACATAATCTTTATCTTTGCTTCCACTCATGATGAGAAGAGGAATATAAGAATGAGTTTAAAATACATGACTGAACATACCTTTCCAACAGATTAAAAAAAAAATAGAATGGAGATGTGTTCATGCTAGCTTTTCTTTACTTCCTGTAACTTAAGATCACTGAAGCAAGCAGGCAACTAAATTTGTATTAATGCCTCATATTCTATATTGTTCTATAACATCTGTGGCTAATGCCATCTTCTTTTCTCTCTAATCTATCTAAACTCTGGTAGAGATTTCACAATTGGAGTAACAATTTTGGAAAAAATAACAGCTCAGTGAAATACTGGATTTCTTAAATAAGGCATATACAGTAACCTTAATCTCTGGACATTTAGGGCTGTGTCTTTTGTTGTCAGATACAAGAGGCTTGTTGTTGTATTATGCTTGATAATATATGTATTGAATGACAGGCCTTGTTCACAAGATCCAGTTAACAGAGATGAATTCTGAAATCCTTTTACTATCTCTTCATTTTTTAGGAAACTAGCCTTGGGGTTCCTCCCTACCCCTGGGTGTAATGATCTAATACATGCATCCAATATAAGGGCCTTAGTCCTTTGAAGGCCACTACATTTTGTGCTTTAATGTGCAACTGAATTACAGTGTTCTTGATTGGGACTTTGCATTATTTCCCACAATTATAAATGGCATACAATTAAGTAAAAAGTCTACAGTTTTCGATGGTTATATTAGATAAAGAATATGTGGCAGAAAAAAGTGCAACAAACTTATTGCATTTCTCAGCACTAGGTTAAAGCAACTATACAAAACATTTTGCTGATTAATAATATAAGTAGTATCAGCAACACTATTGGACTTAAGCTTAATTAACATAAAATCCTTCAGGGTCTACAGCTTAAACACACAATATGCTTTGTGCCCAGAATTAGTTAAAGGATAACATATGACTTTTTTCAAATACATGAAAAGCTCAGCAAAGTAGCCAAATTTGGTCCAAATAGAAGTTTATTATATCATTATTTTATTTAGCTTCACCTTTTACTTATTCAATGCTTAAACCAGAGGAGTTTTGGGGTCCCTGCGCCCAAATCGGAATTTTGACAGAATGCTGAAAATGCTTTCACAAAATGCCTACCACAAGTGTTTAGGTTTTTTTAAAAAAACAATAAGGAAATAATTTTCTGTTTTGTTCTTTGGGCATTCCACCTTGCAATCTAATTTATAACTTTGGGGATTTCTTGGTAATTTCTCATCTAAGGACTAACCAAAAGGCAACATGGTGATCTAATCCCACTGTCTCTACAGTTATAGTTTTTGCAGTATTTCTGATTATTTTCTGTCTAATGGGCAAATTCCCAGGGAAAACAATTGGGCTACTCACACTTATTTTCCAAGAATACCTATGTAGCCTCTATGACAATCTCAGATGTTATTGGAAATAAATTGATCTTGAAGCACTTTGCACTTTGATTTGCAATCAGCTTGCCATTTATTTATTTTAAAATAATTTTTAAAAGTTAAGTGAGATGAGATTTGCAGGTGCCAATAAGCACCATGCTAATCTTTGTTCTTATCTATTAGGATCCTTCTTTATTCTTAGAGTTTTGACAAAATTGCATATGCTATCTGCTATACCACCTGCTTCCATTTTGTGGATTGCTTCAAATGCAGACAATTTCTAACAGAATTTTATTTATTTACCTCTCTAAGGCAATAGATACATTTTAAGGTATTTGCTTGCAAAGATAAATGTGTTTTTCTCTCCAAAACCTTTCATCCTAGCTATATTTAAATATGAAAGTCAGATTTTTTTTTAAAAAAAAGAATTCCACAAGAGTTATCATTACTGCTTTGCTAAATGCCGTAAGATAGTGTGCCAATGAATTAGATGCAGCTTGAATGGAATACCAATATCAGAATATTCAACTGTAAACTCATTCAATGCAGTTTTGAATTTTTTGAAACACTTAACCCAGTGAAAGGGACTCGGATTATTTCCTTTTTGACCTTTTTGCCACAGCTCTTAACCTTCAAGCATGGCTCAGTTAACTCCAGGCAAAGTTCCTTAGTGCTCATTGCACAGCGTGAAGTGTATGATTACTTGATTTTAATTATACTAAAATTAAAATGATGTAGGGGTTTAAAAAGTAAATTTATTTTCTTAGAGTATTAACATTAAAAGCCATCTCTGCCTGGTCATTGCATGGTGGATTTATGTAAAGGGACTCTGTAATATAATCAGAGAGAGAGAGAGAGAGAGATAGAGAGACAGAGAGAGAGAGAAAGATGAAGAGAGAACACAAAGAACACTTTCCTATCTTCTCACCCTCCACTGTATTTTTTTTTCCAGGGTCACCCCTCCCCCGTCCATAGCCTGCTTATTGAAATCACATGCCAATAGCAAATGAGGAAGCAAATAAATGTATCATTACAGAAAAATGCCAAATGACTCTCTGTGAACTGATAGGTCAAGATGATCAGTAAATCAAGATTTTGTTCTTTGATCCTCACTGTTAGATATTTCTGCCTCCCCCTTTTAATATTGTTTCATTATGTTGAAATAATGTTGAAATCAAAGCAAACAAACATTTAAAATGCACTAATTAAGAAGAAAAGGCCAATGTTAGCTATTACATATACTATAATTACCTTACACATAATAGCTGTTGATCAAAGGTGGCAATTCCAAACTTACTCGAAAATGTCTATGCATTAGCAAAATGGATAGGTTTTAAAATATTATTACAGTCCAATATATCCGTTGTTTTATTAAATATTCCATATCTTCCTTGCTTCCAAAGCCACTTAATTTTTATTCATTTTACTGATCAAATTTAGAGATTCATCAAATTTTATTCATCAAAGTTACTGTACCATCTGAGGTTTATATTCTCATTGTCTACAATGCACCTCTGTGATATCATTCAATAATAGTTGCCATATGTTCCCCTCATATGTCTAGATTACTCCTTCAGCTTAGACATGCTGCCATTATTATGTGTAGGAAAAACAATTGCAAATTACATTCCCTTTGCTCATAATTGATTTTCAGGTGGTCAATGGATCATACTGTGTGTGTATGTATGTATGTATTCTTTTCCTTCACATTCTCACTAGATGTGTCCATTTTTATGTATACATTTTATATTCTAAATCAAAATTCTATAGCACTTAAAATTCTAAACAATTCTTTCCTGGTTGATCTTACAATAAAAACTATAGCTTTGTTTTATTTTTGTCCCATTTTATTACTGGAGAGTAAAATTTTCTTCAAAGAAAAAGAAAAAGAAAAAAGAAAGAATGTGAATATGACTAGTGAAGATAATCCCATCTAATGCAGGCGTCTCCACTTGTTCCTTTGGATACAGATTTAAATTCTCATCACCACACCCATTGGTTGAGGAAGATATAGTCTGATGTTGCAATTCAATACAACTGAATTGCCATGTCAGGTCTTGCCTAATTAATCTTATTGAAATCTTATTGAATGAACTGGATTTGAATCACTTCCTGCATGCATGCATGCATACACACGCACACATGGCCACTTGTTCACATTTTGGATACTTAACAACAGGCCTGCATTTATTTATTTATGACCGGTTGCATCATCCTGTGGTCAAATGTGATCAATTTAGGAAAAAGGATTTGCTTAACAACCTTATGGTTCACTTAATGACCAGATGATTTGCTTAAACAATTGCAAAATGATATGATGGAAATTCTGAGGTTAATTATGGTTAATAAACACTGGTAATAAATCGATCCTGTGTAATGCTAGGACATATCAATCTTCATTAAAATCTTTGCCTCTTTGTCTGAAAAAAAGTTTCTGATTTGCTAATGAACCATGACCACTATTCTAATCTTTGCAGATCTCAATCCCTGAATAAATGGGACTAATATCTGCCTATTGATTCTTCTGAGAGCACTATATGACCCTGGATAGGAATGACTTTGCTAAAGCTTCTGGGACCAGGGTATAGACTGAGGCAGGTTGAGTTATTAGAAATTATATTATAAGGAGTTTAGAATACCTGCAAAAAACTTTCAAATTTTCCTTTATTATATGGAAAAATAAGTATTTAGGCATATTTCTAAATCAAAATACTAGATTTAGTTGTAACACAGAGCGAGCTCATAACCTTATCTCCAAAGATGGCAAAGAAACCCCAGATCATTCAATGTTATTTTCTTGAAACCAAGAAAACTAGAATCCTTACTATGTATCCTTGAGGCACGCTGGAGTATTTTACTTAGTTCATACAGAATGTAGCTAACAGTTAAATTCATTTTGATGGCATGGTTATAGTGTGTTTCTTACAAACTTGCTCTTCCCCAGAGATGTCCCTGAGTTGCAACTAATTTATCATTGCTACAACCATCGAAATTCATATATGAAGCATAGTCTGTTACCTTGGAAACCAAGCTGGCCCGGTAGGCTGCCAGAGCTTTGAGATATTCCTTCTTTGCTGCTTCAGTTTTCCTTTTATATGCCTGAAAAGCCCAAGAAGAAAATATTAATTAAACAAGAGAAACAGGATGATACTGCTCTGATTGTACAGTTGTTTATGTCTTGCATATTGCCCAAGGGATCTGTGCTAGGTTTATTATAAATCCAAACTGAGTATATAGGTGATATGAAAGTGAATTTTATATGTATTTTTTCCAAAAACAGAAATTCAGACTGAAATCAAAACTACCAGAAAACAAATAAAGATTAAAATTATACCTGGGCTTATCACGGAAGTTTCCTATTGCTTGCACAAGTTAAAATGCTATTTTAGAATTGGCACAGAGACATCAAATTTAGAGAGAGTAGTCTACAAACAAACTAATTATTAATTACTTTTTGACTGATTTTTACTTTTTGTTATCAGTAAAGGCAAGATCTAGTTTGATGTACTGGTTAAGGCAGCAGGCTAGAAACCAGGAAACAGTTGGATCTAGTTCTGCCTTAGGCAAAAAGCCAGCTGGGTGACTTTTGGGCAGTTGGATCAATCACTTTCTCTCAGTCCTAGGAAGGACACAATTCAAACCACTTCTGAAAAACCTTGCCAAGAAAACTGCAGTGCAATCCAGGCCATCTCTGCAAATTGGACATTATTGAATAGAAAGAAAAAAATAATAGTAATGATAATGTAACAGGACTTTATGGATTTCTCGCGGAATGATATAAAGTACCCTGTTTTTCCCAAAAGAAGACATCCCCTGATAATAAGCCCAATTGGGCTTTTGAGCGTATGGTAATAAGGCCAAGTGCTTATTTCAGGGTTCAAAAAAAATATAAGACAGGGTTTTATTTTCGGGGATACACATTTTATCCAAACTCTATCAATTTTATCCAATGAGTTTTTTTTAAACTGGACTCTTATCCTTTTCATTTAATGAATGAAATATAATGCATATGTCATGTTATATCTGGTAAAAATCATACAGTAGGTGCTAACACCCCATTTAACTGATTAAAGTCTTAACTGGTACTTTACCCAACAGACATCAGCAAGTGATTGCTTCAATTGTCAAGAATAATCAAACTTGACATAGATCAGATAATATTTGGCTGTTAATGTTAATGTTATTGATTTGAGTAAAGATGGAAAAGACAAAGCCACAATCTTATTACTTGCAGACAAAGCTTCCAATGAAATCTATAGATAGTATATTATCATAGCTAAATTACCTTAGCAATGGATTTCCCATAGGATTTATAAAATGGGTCCAGTTTTTGTATACAGCTTTAAGTCTAAATCAATGGCTGCCTTAATCTAGTTTTCCACTCTACTGAAATAGCAGATGAGGATAGTCATTTTGATTTTTGATATTTGTTAGAACTGTTTGCTTGTTCTACTAGACAAGCTCATAATATCAAGTGGGATTATTTTTTGCATAATTCATTAGCATATAAATTGATATTATATGCTAGAGATATTCTATTCTTTGTTTCTGATCCTACTTTGATTCTGGCTCTGAAGCACTTGATTAATAAATTGAGGCAAATTAAGAGATGCTATGTTATGTGATTGCTAAGAAAAGTGTTGATACCAACAGGTAATTATCATTTTTGTATGTTTATTTATATTATTAACTTCTTAGTTAATATTTATATTCCATGTGACATTTCTCAAATAATTACATTAAATATAAATAAGAAATTCAACAAGTATGTGGATTAGGTAAGCATTCTCAATTGAATGTAATTCCCAGGATACTTGATATTGTACATAGATTATCCATGTACATATTATAGCAAATTGATTTTACGACAGAGTGCAATATTTTTAGTATCCATATTCTTTTGAACTACATAATCATTACATCAAATTGATGTATAGAGAACAGAAATGGATTCTCCACATTCTTATCACTTCCATGTCCTTCAATCTGGAAAGATAAATTCATGGCCCTAACTAAGTGGACTGAAGACCTGATATTGTGATTTAGGAATAACTTGCTTGCAGGTGTGGATCGTGCGTTAGGGAAAATTACATGGTTATCTTTTGTTGATTCATTTCCACACAGTTGGATCATCAAATGTTTGGAAACAACTGTTATTAAAACATTAGAATATTTATAGAAAAAAATTATGAACTGGTAGACAGAATTGGTGGTTGGAAATGAAAACTAAGGGCTTGTCAACATTAGGAGGGGCATCTTCCAGAGTAACTCAATATCAATTTTATTATTGTCATTGCTTCATCACTTTCAGTGATTTTGAATAAAACAAATGTTGGCTATCAAACAGCAAAAAAGGCTAATAAATTCTGACATTTGCTTTTTAAGGATGATCTGAAGCTTTATGGAAAACCAGAAGTCAAAACCCAGTCACTGACAAATACTATAAGAAGTTTTAGCACAAATGTGGCAATGAAATGTGGCCTAGAGAAATGTGCTACAGTAGTAATAATTTGGTCACAAACAATGATAGGATGGGAATGCTGACTGACCAAACCAGAGAAGCCATCAAGATGAAGCCTATAAGCATTTGGGCATTTTACAATTGGGTAACATCAAGCAAAAACAAATCTGATTAGTAAATAATACATCCAATCAGGGAGAAAATTGCTAGATAAAAATGACCCTCAAAGCCTGGGTCATACTTGTAAAAGGATATAATACTTGAATTATTAAGTGGACACAAGCTGAACTGGACATTTTGGACCAAAAGACAAAAAAAAATCACTATGTACAATATTCACCTAGTGATATTATACTTGGCCCATAGAAATGGAAACAGAAGTTTATTTTCAGTAAAACAAACTATTTGAAGAAGCAAAGCATGGACTGGCTGATTATGTAAAAGACGTCAAGAACAAGCATTAGTGCAAGTTAAAAATTGGAATTTCCTGAATGTATAGGAAACAGTGCTGGCAAAGAAACCCAATATATGGCCAATTTCTACAAAAAATTGAGGGAAAAGTGGATAAAAATAAAACTTGGCAATGGCTTTATTAAAAAAAAGAAACTGAAAGCTTGATTTGGTTGCTCAAAAGCAAGCTATTCAAACTAATGCAATCAAGATCAGAATTGAAAAATAATCAAATGATTCAAAATCCAGATTGTACAAAGAAACAGTAAATGATACACTCATTTCATGCAAGAAGATTGCACAGAGAGATTATAAACAACAACATACCACAGTTGCCAAAATGATTCATTGGAAAATCTGATGAAAAAATGGGCATATTAAAATTGTGTGGGATTTCCAAATACAAACTGAATAGTCTTGGTGCATAATATACCAGATTTAACTGTGGCAGAAAAGAAAAAAAAATGTGGATAATTGATGTGGCAATACCAGGAAGAAAAAGAACTGGAGAGATCACAAAGTATTAAGATCTGAAAATTGAAGTTGAAAGATTATGGCATAAAACAGCAATTATGGTCCCAGTAGTGATCGGCACACTAGGTGGCATATGAAAAAACCTTGGATGATACTTAGAAAATCTGCACATTGAAAAAATTTCCATCTGTTGGATCCACACATATCCTACACTGATAAATTATCATATCCCAAGTTCTTGTGAAAAAGCTCAGTACAAATGAAGACCAACAGCAGCTAAGGAACTGACAGTTACGATTTCTCATTGTATATGTAATTATAATAATGTGAGCTTAAGGAATCCATATACTTACAAAACCAACTATGCTAGTTTCAAAGATGCACATGGTTGGCCAAATTAGGCTTGCCAGAAACACAGGAACAACAGTGGACCGAATGGATGGAAAGTTACTTTTGCCACAATCCTGCCTATGAAAACCACATTTTGGACCAATTTACTACAACAGGCAGAATATCTTTGATAAACATCAATACAGCTGCAATAGTGCACTTTACCAGAAGACATACTCTCTCCATTGAAGCAGTAGAAGATCAATGCTTTGTCCCAAACACTTACATTGAAATATATTAGAGTATTATATCCTTACTGTTACGAATGTGCTAATCGGCAATCTTGTTCTTGTGCATTACAAAATATTACCAAAATAGAGCATGGTTGCTGTGCCATTCAGCATTTATTTAGCCTGCATATCCATAAATATCATAATGGTATTTACTTGCTTAGTTATATATATGGGGTAAATAAAAATTCATTTAAGTGTATAGAGTTGAGCAGAGTTTTTTTTTTTAAAAGGAGGTGACCAATATACAATCTATCACTGTAAAAAAACCCAACCCATATAGTGTTATTCATCCCAGCTTCTACCTCACGATAGCTAAAGATTAAAATATTATTTTATATTTCCACAAGTTGTTCATTAGTCTAAAAACATAAAGGGGAAGTAAAAAAAGATGTTTAATTCCAGTCTATCCAAACAAAAGGATTCCAAAGTAGCAGAAGTTAGCTTTCATTCACCCAGGAAGCTTTGCATCACCTTTTCTAATGGTAACTTTCATTTCTCAAGTCAAATTCTGAGGGCACTTATGAGATGGTTTTTGAGGGGCTGCATGCAGATGCTCTATATGTGTGTGGGCAGAAAGTACTATAGTATTAAATCAATAGCACATTTTATGCTCACAATACATGCAAGTCTTTTCAATAATTTTGAGAATTCTATTTTCAAAAATGAAAAGAACAATGTGCCAAGGTAATGGCTTTGTGTCTTCAGATCAGATCCAAAACTGCTACTTTGCAATTTCACTTATAGTATATCTATTTGTAGAGACATTACAATTCCACAGGGGAAAGTATTAAAAAAGGCCAAAGACAACAACTACTATAAAGCTTGCTATTTTGAGTTGGGGAAAGAGAAGGGACTGTTCTCCATGGAAAGACAGTTGTTATTTCTGAACTTCACAAGTGACAGATGCCTAATCCAAAGGTAGAAACATATAAAATCAAGCTCTTCATTACATAACTAACAAGAAGACTACAAATAAAACCGAATATTATCACTTGGTGGCTAACCAAAGTAATTGAATTCAAGAAAACAGACTTAAAAAATTAATATACCTTTTCTAGCTGCTCTGATTTTATTAGACATCCCAGCAATTGGGACACTTTGATTTGCATAAAACTACATGAGATAAAAAAAAAAAAGATCAGGGCCGCTAATATGTGGTTGAAATGGAAGTTTCCAAGCTTAACAGGAAAAACTGCCTTGTGATTAATAAGTTAGACCAATATGAGATTCAAAAAACCCATCTCAGTTTTGAAGAAGTCTCCCAAGATATTAAGTTTCTCAGTGAATACGTTTCTACTTCTGTTTCTTTCTTAAAAGTTTAGTTACACTCAGAAAAATTAGCTTCGAAAAACTAAATTTTGTAGACAATTTCCCCCCTCAAGGTAAGAAATTAGAAGAAACCTTTTCACCAAAAGCTGATGGTTTTAAATTCAGAGTGAACTTACAAATGTGTAGAAAAACATTAAGAAAATAAAAAAGAAAGCCATGCAAGGAGAACACAATCTCACTGTTAATGTTTTCCCCTTCCCTTACACCTTGCCTACACTTCCTTTTACAACACGGCCTTCCTCAGTCTTTACTCTCCAGATGTGCTAAAAGTCTAGAATTCCCACTAGTCCTGGAAATTATGGAAATTGAAACCACATGCCCATACCCCAAAAATGAAAGAAGTGTTAATGTGATTTCAGCTAAAATTTCTTGTTAGCTGACTTCACATTAGGAGACACCTTTACTACATGAGTGCTGAAGTTGATATGAACTAACCCCTCGTCTCCCCACCCATGCTGAAACATTCCTGTTCATAGCTTTTGTAAAAAAACAACAACAACTATCTGGGTGAGAATGAAAAAAGAAATTATTCATCATGGCCTCTCCAAATATCCCTGGCATTCATATCAAATGTACAAATATCCAATGCACTTTTGGAAGGTGAGCTTATCTCAAAATACCAATAATTGGCTGAGATCCTTGACATTCTTCCATGGGAAGCTATAGTGTAGATGCAACTGCATAAAGTCAGTAACATTGGAATCTGTGATACTGTCAAAAACCTAAAGCAACTTACTGAGTTATTTCTGAGTAGTTTCCTTTATTGTTCTCAACCAATAGACAGAATATTGCCAGACTAAAGTAACTATCTGCATAACTATACATATGGTCTGGGAACGGCTAGGGAAAAGCTATTTTAACCTTTTCCTGTTGACCAAACTTTCCAAGTTCTGCTGCCTGCTTGTCCCCTGTGCTGCACTGTATTGGCTTCACAAGAAATATGTGCAATTGATTTACTGATCATTATAATTACCGTAGGTGTTCAATATTAAAGACACAGTAGTGACACAGTGGTTAGAATGCAGTACTGCAGGCTACTTCTACTGACTGCCAGCTGCCAGCAGTTTGGCAGTTCGATTCTCATCGGCTCAAGGTTGACTCAGCCTTCCATCCTTCTGAGGTCGATAAAATGAGGACCCAGATTGTTGTGGGCAATATGCTGACTCTGACACTTAGAGAGGACTGTAAAGCACTATGAAGTGGTATATAACTCAAAGTGCTATTGCTATTAACTGCTAGGGACAATTAAAAGTGGTGTTTGAACTGAATGTTATCAATATACCATTCACATAGCCCTACTTATCCTTAACATTTGAATTATATAGCTATAACCAAATTATTAAAGCTGGCTCAGTGGTTAATTGGTAGCTTGTGCAGTTGACATAGTATCAGGCACATCTATTTTTGGCTGGCATATAAAATATATTAGGAGAAACTGGTAACCTCATGCACCCTGTGGTAATGGTAATGCTCTCTGGTGTGGGGTTATCCTTGTGCTTAGTCTCCAGCACTGGTATGTCATCAGAATCAGCATGATGGATCCTGCTCCTAAGGCTAGTAAATACCTTTCATCCACTGGTTGCAAATAGGCCTTTGCACCTGTTTTTGTGCCTAGTTGTGCAAAAAATACCACTGCAAGTCAAATACATTGCCATACAAGGTAAAATAGGGTTTAGCTACTGCTCAGCATATTAAATAGCATTTAAATTGGTTTTTAGGTTTGAATTGCAATGTGACCTATAAACTACATATGGAAAGTGTATATGGAATTCTTTTTTTTTTCTGGGGGAAGATTGTAGACAAGGAAAGGTCAAGGGTTGCTTTTGTTTCCAGGGTTTTAGGGATAAAATCTTGTTTGAAGGATGATCTTTTATTTTTATTTATTTTATTTTATCTTTGCTTTAAATTCATCAGATGTTTAGTTTTAATTTGTTTCTGTCATCCTGTATTGGCAGCATTTCATTTATTTTTTGGATGTGGGGAGAAGAGCTCCAAAGATTGAAAAAGAGTGTCCATGAAAGAAAGCTGGAGATTAAAAGGCCAGCTGCATAGGCCTGTGTGTGAGTTGTATCCCTCTTCCTGGAGAATAAAGATGTAATGGAATGTGTCCACAAAGAGAGGTGGGGGTGGGGACGGGGACAAGAGACAACATATTCATATAGATTACATTCAAATTATATTTCTTGTTAGGTTCAGAATCTGTTCCAAAGGACTGTAAGAATTGCCTTCTTCTCTTATATGAATAACAAAACCAATTACTAATTACTAGCAATTACTAATATGTTATTGTTATGTATCTGATTCTTTTCTTGATAGGATGGTTCCAAAAATAGTAAATAGTGTCATGAATCATAGCTATAAATGCTAGATAGATTTCAAGATGGCAAAAAAATCAAGAGAAAGACAAGAGTGTCAACTTCTATGTCTGTTTAATAAGTGTACTAATTGACACAGAGACAAGGCTTCCATTCATTGGCACATGGATTTAGCTTTCTACATGTTAATATGGTTTACCTGTGACCCTGTTTAGAAACCATTACGTGCTGTAGTACCCACTTGGCCTTTTTCACTAAAAAGAGAAAATGTGTAACTAAAGCCTACTTGACACTTTGAAAATCTGAGGTGAAATGTGGACAGCAATTCCTAGCAGGGTTTCTTAAAAGCCATTTGTGTAAAAAGGGCTTTGCTGTGAGATCCATTTAAATACTGGCAGAATTGGCCCTCTTTCTTTTTTCCCAGAGCATTAACTTCAGCCATTTATCAAAGCTAAAGATTTAAAAAATATTCTACATGTTTTCCAGATAATCTACCATGCCCGTGGGTTTATTTTTCTTATTCATTGGGGGAGGGAGATTCATTAATCATTAAGGGACTGGGTGGGTGTTGAGAAGGAGGACAAACATGTGACTTATTATGGGGAAGGGAATTGCAGCTGATAGAAGCATAATCCAGAGTTTCAGTCCTAATGCTTTTGTGGTTTAGCAATTGTGCCATAATGAAATGCTCAGTTTTCAAAAACAATAAATAAGAGTGTTATTCCAAATCCTGCTGATGCATACAGAACCACTCTGTGTTAAGTAAATGATACACATTCTTTATTGGTAAATGTTAAATGTAACTAAAGAATAACAAATTCTCTGGATTTTGGATATGACAATTCACCTGCTGTATTGCTATAGTTTGAATAAAACATGACATAATCAGCTTCCTATCCACAATATAGTACCATAAGTACTTCTACTATCTTCCTATTAATATGCACAGCTACCTTGGTCCATTATAAAGGCCCTAATTTGATACTTCTCATAAGAATTTGGGGGCAACTGCTACTTCTGCCAAATACTTACCAACTTGACTTCTCCACGGCCAAAGCACACGGTGTGTCATTGGATAGAAAAGTGGTAAGAATTAAAGCAAAAAATTCCACACATTTCGTCTATTAACAATTTCTGTAATTGGAATGGAACTTGAATGTTCAGAGCCTTAATTTGTTTGAAGTGAAAAAGGAGGCTCGTATCTCAATCTCAAAGTTGTTATTGCCATATCTTTTGCAGGAAAAGCCTCTTCAAATAATATTTAATAAATAATTAAATGATATCGTAAATGCTTTGGTTTAAAGTATTTTGGAATCACCCTGAGTTAGCAATGATAAATGTAAAGCTTGCAAATATAAAAACAAGTATTAATATAAACATAATTTAAATAATACTGATTGCTAGACTTTAGAGATATGAGTACCATATCTGTGATTTTAAAATATAGCCTCAGAAGAGTGCTGCACGTTTCTATAACCTTGCAAAAATTATTCTGGAAAATGAATGGACAGATGTTGCATAGCTTGCTGGCAATGCTTTTCAATCAGTACACTGATGAAAAAAACTAAGCTTCCTTGAAAACCAATACATATGCAAGTATTCCTATTGGCTACTAGTCTTCAATCATTTTTTATACCAGATACTGAAAAGGAAAATGCACGTTTCATCCTACTTACAATAGCCCTTCCCAAGCTGGTACCCTGTGGTAACATCAGACTGTAATTGCAATAATGCCCAATAACTTCTGTTGGCTATGCCAGGTGAAGATGACATCTTGAACTAGTGGTTTTATTTCCACACCTGAATTCATTTAAATAAGCTGTAAGTCTTGAACATCAGTTAGGATTTGGAATGAGATTCCACCTGATATCCATGTGACCTTCACCCTTCTGGCATTCTGGAAAGACCAGGCCTTGGGTTAGGGTGGATAGTGCCCCTGTATGCATGCGTGATTGTGTGTGCTGCATGGTTAGCCAGATCCACCATTAGTTCTTGTCCATTCTTTTATAGTTATATAGTTATTTATTCTTTTATATGTATTATGTTATATTTTTATTGTTTTGGGTTTTTGTGTACACTGTCTAGACTATATGGAGGGTTTTTGTTTTTTTGGCGTATGGCACATGTTAGCCAGGGATTACCGAAGTGGCCAGCTGCCTCTGTAAAAGGGAATTTTTTCAGGCGGTGTTATCTGTTTACCCGTGGGACACCTGACTGCCAGTAGGCAGATGTGGGAGGCTCCTTTCTTGTCCCTTCTGTGGTTTGTTTGGTCACGGGAATCAAACCAATGAGCTGCTGACCTTAGCGGTGCGCAAGCCCAGCGTCTTACCACATTAGTCACCACAGCCCTTCTCCTCTGTGAAGTAAGGAGGTGTCTAAACCAGTTACATTAAATTTAATTATCTTGGATATTTTACTGTTCTAGCAGAGGGTGATGGAGTTGTTTTATTGAGGTCCACAGTGCCACAGAATGTATCCCTGGCATTCAAATGAACACTAGTTACTCCTTTCATACCTTGCTGTGGAAGAAAGAAAAAACCCAGAAGAGAAAATTAAATAGAACTTGGATAAGATCAATAGGCCAGTCTGGGAAAAACATGGACATGCAAAGTTGTCTTAAGACAGTTGGACCATTTAACTGTATATTCCAATTCTGTTTACATGACTGGTATTTCTCCTAGGTTTCAGACTAACATCTCTTTTAGCAGTGCTTATACCTTTTTTAATGGGAGAGGTTGAATACTGGGATCTAAAGCAAATAAATGATGTGCTCATTAAAGATCTGAACTGTTGTGTTAGGAGACAGTTCTTAAGTGTCTGTGGAGTGTTGAATTACATCTAAAAAGCAAACTAAATTAACAAGCTGTAACATGTGCACAACAAGAGAAATGAAGGGAATGTTTAGACTTGGTATACTACAGGCTTCATATTACATGCACAGGTCATGAAGTACATTCTATGGAATGTATCCATTGTAATTGTGAGTAGAACTAAGATTGTTGGTATGAGCCATGCTGGTCTAGAAAATCACCATCTTGGTAACTGAGCAATCCCAGTTCCTCTAGATGGAGCTAATGTTAACAAAAATTAATGTTCTTGATTCTGTTTAGGCATTAAAAAAAATCCAACTCTCTTCCCATAGCAGGGCAGAATTTTATTTGCATTATTTCAATCTAGAGTTAAAATCTACTATGTTGTGAATTGAGGGGCCAATCTATTTTTATGATGGTAATGCATTTTATGAGCTTTGAAAGTTGAAAGAGATGAAGGTAGATTATTAGACATACTTCTTTGGCTGATAACAATCATTAACATGTTATGTTTTAGTGAGATAAGAACTATCTACACAGGAACAGCTGCTACATTTTTTGTAAGGTCAAAAGAATGTGTGTTTATATGTGTGTATTACACACACATGCACACACATATTCTTTAGATTCTTCTCTAAGCCTCTTAGAAAAGCCTATGTCAGCTGCCAAAGTACATTGGTAAAAACATTAACGTTGTGAGCTTCCCATATATGCTCACACATATAAGCATCTACACACATTTCTGCACAAGATTGATGATTGAAGGAGTTAAGGCAAGGAAGGAAATTGTGCATATTCTGCACAGAAGCTGTACTTGAAAGGGTTAAGGCAGGGAAGAAATTGTGCAACTTGCAGAACAGGTGTCCTTGATGAAAACCCAAGGACGGAGAGATTGCTAATCCTGTATTCCACAGCATGATCAAATCACCAAGCAACAGATATAAATAAAAAAGGCAGGAAATGAGAAATTTAGATATAAGTGTGTCAGCGAGAAAATGAAGATTCATTGTAAAAAGCCAGGGATGAGAAGAAGAGAAAGGAACAATATGAGAGAAGCCCCAACTGACAAACAAAAATATTAGATTCTTTTGATATATTTTTTTGCAAAAATTCAAATAAATGGCAGCAATAGTAACAACTGCTTTGAACATAGCTCTGCATTATTTTTTTCTTTGCATATGTAACATAATTCCTTCCTCTTTCTGTTTGCCTTTTAGTAGGGGGGAAATATATCAAACAATAAAACTGCAATGAAGAATATGTAATATGTAATCTTTACTTTGTTTACTTCATCAATGGAAAGAAAGTAAATTTGCTTTGTAGGAGTAGCAGCACCTGTTCCACAGCAGATAAATATCCCCAGCTTTGATACTTCAAGTGTACACAAACAGTGTCTTAACCCTCTGTGCGATAAACAAGAAATCTGCCGGATACATGGTAGCTCATTTCAGTTAGTATCAATGCCAAGTTTAATATCCATCAAATTAATATTAATCTGTCACCCAGCTTTGAGAGCTGCCATTTTGATCTCATTGTTTGGATAATTCTTCTACTACTGCTGCTTCAGGGGGGAAGAGATCTTCCTTGATCACCACACTGTGCTGCCTTATGTAAACAATGGTTCATTATAGAGTGAAATTGGGGAAAGCTACTTAAAAGGTTATGCCCAAAAAACCCTGTATTGATGAAAACAGTAATAATTATCAGCTGATCTTATTTATACCGTCTGTTGATTTCACAAATACAGTGGCACCAAGCCCTATGTTCCTTATTGCTTGTCCATCCCTAAATCTTTATGTGATAGTCTTTTGAACACGAATGCAGGAAGAACATCAAAGGAACTTAGCAGGATTCATACAAAAGCTTCCAGCCAGCAAACCAAACTACAAATGTTCACAGTTGGCTCATGAAATTAATCTTCAGCGTGATAATTTTAAAACATTTTTCTAAAAGTATAAATGTGTTTATAATTTTAAGCCAACCTCAGGCATTGATGCCCACCATCAATCATTTCCTAAATTGATTTCTCACTAAACCTGCTTAAAGCATAGGGAGACTTGAAGAATAAGTCTTGCAGGAATGTACTTGCAGGAACGCCTCCTGCAACCGAATCTCCCCCAACGACCAGTACGGGCCCACAGAGTGGGCCTCCTGAG
>JANHFK010003857.1:922474-939839 GCA_036250565.1 Sibynophis collaris | reverse complement strand
TGACTTGCGTTTTAAAAAAAATGATGGGTAATATGTAAATGTATTTAGCAAGACTTTATTTTCAAAGACAAAATAAATATGAATATTCATTTAGCAAGACATCCAGTATAAAAACACATTTCTTCATACAAATTGCTATATTAACATGCAAACATTCTTTACATCCTTACAACATATTCAGCATATATTTATCACTAGCAAAGCAAAATCATCTGCTTTAAATAACTTATAATTTATTAAGTCTTAAAAATTCTTCCTATCTAGGTTTAAGTATAGTGAAAACATTTTCTGTTATTTCGTTCTGATAATGACCTGGCAAGCTATTTAATTAAAATCCCAGCTGAATATTTATGCTTTCCTATTTTCATTCTCCAAATATGAAATTTTTGCCTCTACAAAAAACATTTTCAGCTGTGGAATTGAATGTATGGGATAAATCATACTTTTATTTCAGAATCTTAACCTGGAAGGGTAGTACAAAATGATATACTTAGCATTTTCAGCAAGATGGAAAATAAGAGAAAAATCTCTTTCAGACTTTGTTGCATTTAATTGTTCTATATGCATCAATATAATACCTCAATGTCTGATATAATCTGTAATTCTGATATCTCTTCCAATTCTTTTGCTAAGAAATTTTCTTTTCAGATGGGTTTTTAAAAACTTATTCTCTTTCTTTGTATGTATCTCTCTTGGAAAGGCTGAATGCCTTTGTTCTAGGTACAGTTCATTATTTCTGCCATTGTAGGTTGCCTGCCACTGTCTGTCTCTATGTCTGTCAAAACAGGCATGGCTGCACGTACCTTATAATGTGATTCTGTCTCCTCTTCCTGAGTAGAACTGGAGGGAGATGGTGTAGCAGATTTGCTTCCAGGGGGTGATGGGGAACCATGTGTAACACCGCTCCTCAAACCCATCTGAGAAATCAGCTGTGACTGGCTGAGGGCACTCATGTGACTGGTTAACATCCCTGGTCGATTGATCAGGGGAACTTGATGGTTGGACTCATAGGACGTAGCATCTGAGTGGACCATCTCCTGGATCTGAGTTAGGAGAATATTACTTTTAAATTAAATTGTATTTATTATCTTATCAAAATTAAATGATGGTACAAGTTGGGCATGGTTGTTACCAAAGTATCAATCACTTCTGGAAAAAAATTAAAGTTCCATGCTGGGGAAAAAATTACTCTTAATTTGTAACAGAACTATTTCCATCATATCAAACACTTCTATGTTAGCTTTATTTTTACCTTGCAGAATATTCAGCAATGTATTTGTAGATAAAATTGTACTATATTTTAAATATTAGTCTATTGCTGAACATTTTCTCATGTGCTAACACTCTCCTACAGGTAATCCTTGGCAAATTAAGGCATCCCTTGAATTCAAATGCCATATGCCTTACAGCAGAGCTGTTATAATGGGCTAACACTATAATCCTGTGCTAATCTGACATTAATCAGCAGTATTAGCAGTTATTTTGAACTAGGTCATGCGGTATTCTGACTCCCAAAAATCAGAGTTTGGAAGTAGGAAAGGGGGGAAACCTCATTGCAACATACAGTGGACTTGCTAGCTGTACTTTGCTTTTCAAAATAGGGTCATACAAATTTGTTTGCATCCTTTACTGTATTTTTCAGCAAGATAGCCCTATTTTCATGATCAAAAAATAAAGTCATAAAATGTTATCATACGATGGAAACAACAACGAAGAGATTGATTCTTGAATAATTAGCCATATATGTACAGATGGAAACTACAATCTGTGTCCAAAAACAAACAAACAATATTTTACAGTAATAGTTATAAGAAGAGCAGGTGGCAGTCATGGCTAGGAGGCCCTTAGCATAACTTCAGGTTGTGTGCCAGTTGTATCCTTTCCTGGATCAGGAGACCCTGTTCACTGTCACTTATGCCCTGGTCATCTTCCAGTTGGATTACTGCAACATGCTCTACATGGAGCTACCCTTGAAGAATATTTGGAAACTACAATTGGTACAGAATCAGCGATGCAGACTGCTCTGGGGGGGCCTTGAGTGGTGTATGTGCTACAACTGTTATGCGAACTGCACTGGTTGCCCGTTTGCTTCTGGATCTAATCCGAGGTGTTGGTCATTACTTTATGGCAAGGAATCCAAGAATCGCCTTATCCCATTGGGATTAAACCACCCCACTTGTTCCAGGGGGAAAGGCCTACTTCAGATCCAGTCGGCCTAAGAATTTCATCTGGCAGAAGAAGAGCCTTTTCTGCTATGCAATATTCTCCCATCACAGGTGAGATATGCCCCCTCATTCTTGGCCTTTGGTAAGAACCTAAAAACTTGGCTCTGACACTTGCCTGAGGACCTGACAGGGGCCCATTACCTTGGGAGTGGCTGATAGGATAGAGAAAATTCTTTCCTCAAGGCTACACATCATTTGGGTTTCAATTTTAACTGTTTTATTGTTTTTATTGTTTTTTAAAACTTCTATTATATTGTAAGCTGTCCAGAGTCACTGTATTAGTAAGATGGGCATAGAAAGCCAATAAATAAATGAGCGAACAAATGAATAAATAAATTGCTAAAGGAGAACAAAGTTTTTTCAGTACAGTTTTCCTAAAATAATACTAAAATGTGAAAAAAATAATAGTTTTTCATATGTGAAACTAGCTGGAAACCTGGGAAAAAAATTTTTTTAAATTGGAAAGAGCAGGTAGAAAGAAATAAAATATTTTGTTTAAAAGACAATTCTCAATTAAAATATTTATTTTAAAGTGTTTTCAATGGAAGATAAAATCCACTACTGTCAATTTTAAAAAGGCACGACAGCTACAAATACATTTTTATTAGTCAAAGGAAGAATTCAAATCTGCATTGAAAAGTTTTTTTTAAATCATGTTCATTTTGAAATTTGGAATATTGATCTTACATGGAGAAAACATCATCTGATGCAAATACAGCTACAATAGTTAATGTTTTAACAGGAACGCATTTCCTTAAATGGAATGCTCATGACAAAGACCATCAAGCTCACTCATTTTCAATATGTTGGAGGCCAAAGGGTTTGAAGTTAACACTTTTGGGGGGGGGAAATCTTACTGGTAGAGTTTGAATCAGATAGGAGAAAAAGAAAGTTACATCTATCATTATAGAAGGTGATTGAGTAACAGCAAATCCCATTTCGTCCCCACTCTGCCCCCACCCTCCCCATGTGTCTTTGGTTGTAAGGTTTGATTTTAACATTTTATGTTTTAATTAAGATTTAACTGTAAGCTGTTCAGAGTTACTGTATGGTAAGATGGGCGGCCAATATCTATCTATCTATCTATCTATCTATCTATCTATTTATGGTAGCTAGCTAGTTTCAGGCAGTCTGAAGCAGGCTGGTTTAGGAATGTGTCTGCTCTATACTCAGAATATTGTACTTCTGGTTTCTCGTAAATCTCCTTAAAATGAGTGAAGGTATCTGTTGTCAAAGATTAGAAACTGTGTTGAATATAAAGCTAGTCCCCATGGATTTTTGTAGTAAACTCTGCTGTCCTAATCTAATCTCTCCACATGGATTGTATTCATGGTGACTATCTCCTCCTTCATTATATCTCCTTACTGCCATATAAGCAATTTATCACTTTGTTATAATTCCATATTCTCCATCCTTCCTTCAGATATATTGGGACTGTAATATCCAGAATTGCAAGTATGCATGGACAGAAACTTGGAATTTTGTTAATAACAGTACCAGCAGATCTGAAAGGTGGCCATGCTTTATTTTTGCTTCATTTTAATAATTAATGTTTTCCCTTTGGTTTGCTTTTTAAAAAAAAACTTTCAACCTATTTTTATTTCTCCACTTATCAACCATTTTCCTTTTTTACTTTGACATGATGCTTTTTGTTGCTGTTTGTAATTTTTTATCTCAAGGTCTTCTGAAATATTATGTCAGTCTTGATTCAGACTGCTCTCAAATCATTGATAGCTGACTCATTGCCAAGTTTAAGAATTCCTGTCCTTCTCTTCTTGATCATTATGTTTTGGCTGAAATTACTGAGCAATCTTTTATTTGACTCCCTTTTTTCCCAAGCTTCTTTGATTTTGTTTTAGGTTTTCTAATTGTTAATTTAGCATCTCATTTAAAATTTCTACAGAGGAAAAGTCTTCCTCTGCTTTCCCTTGTTGGAAGGTCACTTAGGAATGTTTTTTCTAAATGCTTTTGGATGTGTTCACCAAATCCATGACTTTTAAGTATTAAAATATTTTAAAAACACAAATAAAACAGTAAGGACAAAGTATATTTGAAGAAGAGCTTTTGGATTCTAGCAAGTGTCTCCAGAAAAGTTGCTTTTGTTCAGTCTTTCTTTCTATTACCTGCTTTCAATTTCTCACATTTGATCAATCCTGAAAAATACAACATTCAAAAACCAAATTCATCAGCTTTCCTCATAAGTTCTCATCTCCACTGGTGAACAGTACTGCTCCCCATCTGTTTCAATTTTCATGGATACTTAGCTATACACATTACATTTTCCGTTTGCACTTTATTTTTATTTATCTTTTATTATTTCTCACTAATTGCTGCAATCTATTATTCTCTGGACTTTTAAGGACACATTTGCCTATCTTCATTGATTTGTTCATTTATGTTGCTCCTTAATTTGTTTTTCAGATCCAGGATAAACTTATCTCTGAAGTCTATCAAGAACTTCTATAATTTTCTGCTTTTATAAATCCCTTATCTAAGCACTGTTTTTCCTTCCTAATGCTTATGTATGGAGCTGCCATTTCAAAAACCATTCAATTCTGTTGGTTTCCTCAAATCTATTTCCTTAAAATTCTTGGTATTTCTCTTACAAACTTCTAGTGTGTTTTGAAACTGTTTTCATTCATTATTGCATTTCAAGCCCATGGTACCGTAATCAGTAATTATAACCAAAATCAATATTGGGTACATTATTATTATTATTATTTCTTTTTTCTATCATATTTTACGATGCTTATTATTATCCATCCACTTATCTTTGCCATAATGGGACATAAAAGGAAAAGCATTAGCACAGTGGTAAAAATGATAGCAAAAGTTTTGAGGGGTGACTCCAGTATGGCTTTGCAGAAGGGTCCAAATATTCAAATTGTCACCATCTTATGCTCTTTTCATTGGGGATACCTAATCATCCACGCTAAGGGCAGGGTTAGTAGAATATCAAACCTAAATAAATAGGATAACAATTTTAAAAAATACTTTATATAAGGAACCCAACACTAATGTTAATAAAAATTGATAATAGTGAATTAGGGAAGCAAAAAGAGTAAGTTATTTCTGTGATATCCAAAGAACAAAATGTGACCTCCAACAAAGCCCACAAGATTCTATTGTTAGTTAATTCTCCTTCAGCAAGAGCTCAGAAATAGTGGCTTACCACTTTCACCCTGCTATAACTGCTAACATAAAAAAGAGGGGGGGGGGGGAGACTTGTTAATAAAAAGGCCAGAGCACTGAAATATAACTGCTCCTTCACTTGTTTTGGAAATAAAATTAATCCAGATAGTTAGATATTGAGGTACTATCAATTGAGACCCAGTGGAAACCAGCAGGAGAGAAATCAAATACTGTCTTAAGCTTTTGCCAGACTCTCCCCTCCCACTTTTTATATTAATCTGATTAATGTTAACATGACTTTAAAGACTCAGGGCTTTATTTATTAACAATTTTCATTTCCAATAAGCCCACTGAGGTGCAATCTCTCATTAGCAGAGGACTCCTGCCAACTCCATTAGCAGCTCATAAAGTAAGAAATGTAGGGAAGAACTAGAAGTGCTCTGTAGGCTTCAGCAGAAATAAATCCAAATGCAGAAGCAGATTTACTGCTACAGGTCAGGAATCAAGAGCTTTTCTACAGCATTAGACAGCATGTAGGGCTCAGATGTTCAAAAGACACAGGGAGGGAGCTTAAGAGTGGGAAGCTGGCAAGGTTTTGTAAGAGCTGTTCTTGTCAGTTCTGTTAAATAAATAAGAGAATTCAATATACATTTTAGAATGCATCACATTTTCAATCCATTTCTATTTGTCCTCCAAAAAGCTGAATGTAGAATTTCTGTAGTTGAATGACAAGCAGGTTTGTTTTATAGGACTTGTTCACAGGAATCTGTCCACATGACTTAATGATGACAACATGAGCTGATGATTTTAATGTGAGAATGAACAACTGCGAAGAATTTTAATGCCAACTCAAATTATCTCAAAAACAATAGTTGTTGCTAAACTAGCTTCCAGATTAAGCTCCCAACAGAGAATCCGAGAACTATACATTTATATGAATCAGATTACAGATGTCAAAATCCACACGATCAGCTGTTTGTGTACAGAGCTTCTCCTGTAGCTTCTGGAAAAAAGATCAGGATACAAAGGACATTTTCTAGATCACTTGCCGGGGAAAGCATTTATTTCTGATTTACGGTAATAAGTTGTACAGAAATTGTTCTAAAATGCTTTATGCCATTCTATAAGAAACAAAAAGAAAACAATCATATCTACTTTTCTAGCATCCAATGAAATCCTTAAAAAAAGAAACTAATATTACATTGTCAACTTTCTCTGGTAAGTTCTAATTACACGTAGAATTATACATTTCTTAGAGCTCTTTAGACTGCATCTGTTTCATGAGGATGTTAAAGGTTAAAGATGATTGGCCAGCTAGTAGGAAAAATAATGCATTCTCCTTATTTTTCATTCATTTTTTTATAATTGTTGAAAGAAATATTAATGTAATGTGTTGAGTTTTAAACAAATCTAAAAGATCATTTCCATCTAGTTACATTAGTCTCTTGGGCAAACACTATATTAAGGGTTTTTTTTAAAAAAAATTCTTATTATGAAGCCAGTAGACCACAACGCCTCCATTTATCCATTAAATATGTAATCATATTTTTTCTTTAAAGTGCATATTATTTATGCAGCAGAGCAGAACTAGTCTAGGAATGTAATTATGGATATGAGACCTGTGCAGAAAATTTATTATGAAATTTTTCAGAAATGAATATAAAGTCAATCTAGTCCCATTAATATCAGTAGAAAGATTCCAGCTAACCACACTTGGCTTGGATTGGGCACCTGATACGCTTTATCCAATACACTAATTAACATTGTTAACAATGTCTTTTTTATTATACTTTAGCATCAGACTATGATTAAGCTACTACTATGTGCTACAAATGACAAAGAATAGTTAATAATTAAGTGGAAATATCTCTCTTTCTCTCTCTCTCTCTCTCTCTCACACACACACACACAATAAATCAGCACTGAAATAGTAAGAGCCATTCTTCTAGATCAGAGGTTCTCAAACGCTTTGGTGTCAGAACTCCTTTACATTCATAAAAACGACTGAGGACCAAAGACCTGTGGTTTATGTAGGTTATATCTATCAATATTTATTCAATTAGAAATTAAAAACGAGAAATTTTAAAATAGTTATTTGACTTTGTGGACCTGATGAAAAGGTGTTATAGACTCATGGGATCCACAAACCATACTTGGAGAACTACTGTTCTAGGTAGACCCAAATAGATATTATTGCCTCAAAGACCCTGACTCCTTTGGCTTTGACTTCTGATCTGATGTACCAAGTACTGCTCAAGGTGTATGACTGGCCTTAAGTAAAGTCTTTTTGAATTAGACAACAATGCTTCTGCATCTTCCTAACCTCTACCCAGAACAATGCTTTAGGGTCATACCTTATAACTCATCTGCATGTGAAAAGTGACATTTGGTAGCAAGTATCCTTTCAAGGATTTTTTAAAAAGGTATTTCCCACCACTGGAATTTATGTGGAAAATCTTCAAAACTAAAGATGTACTGTTTTTTGGAATAGCACGAAATTCAGGGTAAAAGAACCGTAATAGTACTAGAACATTGGAGAATGATTTATTTCCCAAACTGGTGCAGAAGTAACCAAACAGCATAAAAGATGACACAGATTTTCTAAAGCAATAACTAATGTCTACCCTCTCTCTGAAAAAAAAAAACCTATTCTGATCTGTCAAGCTTGATCAGCCATTTTATATTTCTGCTTCCTTAGTAAACCAAGAGCTACAGCCAATTCAAATCAGCAACTCACCAGAGCAAAAATCACAATGTTAACAAATTACAAAGAAATTCTGCTATACACCTCCTGGAATTGTGGTACAGGATATACAAAGACTTCCCTTAAATAGCTATTTGAATTGCTATCAGGAGAAGGTGAAATTGTTTCAAAGGGAAGATTCTCCATAATATAGTTTATAATTAATTCTTCTTAAATAGAAATGTACCACCTTTATCAAATTCCTTATTTTACATTGGACAAAAAAGATGTATACATACACACACAATTCTTGTTACCATTCAATTTGTCATTCAAAAGAAACTGTCATAGCTGTATGTAGAATGCATTGGAGAGGGGACAATTTCTGGTGGAATTTGAGATGTCTTGTTCAGAGTAATAGCTGTCTCACACAGGTGCCCAGCTGGTATTGTAAAATCAGTAAGCATTTAATTGAAACAAATGACTATAATAATAGTACATTATCCCTGCAGGCTCATAGCCATAACCATTTTAATTATTGAGTTAAGAGTCAAACTAATTTATTCTTTAAAGTAACAGCCACTTTTTTGGTTCAACTACTCATCCTGTTAAGAATATGAGTGAAGCAGTAGGGAAGGACTTAAAGAGGGAGCAATTTATTTCTGTAGGGGTGCATTTATCACACAGTAGAAGCTTCTTACTGTTATAGCTCTCAATCACTGGTTCAGACACAAGCTCAACTAGACCTAAGTATTGAAATGTGATGTAGTCCTCTCAAATCAAAGTCTGTTCCCTGCATGATGTTGAATGCTGAGCCAGAGGCAAGGCAGCTAATAATACATTCCTGCTTTAATTAATGTAGTGGTTATCACAATTTGATTTTCCCTCACAATCTTATCACAGGATGTCTCTATGTAAGATTTTAATTATGAATTTATACAGATTTCCCCAGATGACATTACCTACTGCTCGTAAACCTTGTTTCTACTTTTTAAAATTTCTATTCAGAGAACATTTGCTCAGGAGGGAAGGAATAATGGAAGATCATACTTTGGTTAGATCTCCCTCAGAAATTTCCAACAGAAACATTTTCTACTTAATGTTCTATAATTTTCTGCAATGAAATACTGTATGGCATCCCAACCCAGACAATTAAGCCTAATTGTCACTCATAAACAAGGTGATGCTACTTTATGTTAAGACACTTCCTTTTATTTAAATTATTTTCCATTAAGACACTGATTATTTTAATGGTCAGATTCTTCTCCAAAGCCTTTGAACACCCTTGCCACTTTCCTTCTCTGTTTCATTCCCACATTTGAGCCAAGTCTCTTATGGAGGAGGGGAAGGAGGAGCCACACTTATACAGAAAAGTGAATGCAGAGTTTTGACCAGCTATGATCCAGTATTATGGCATGTAATAGTTATTGGGGAAAGAGTTATCCAAACATAATTATTATAAAGACAAATCTACAGCCTACATGGTAAGAAATGCTGCCAGAAACAGAATTGCAATCTTTAACAAATGTGTTTAATTGTATCAGGTTTCACCCCTGTTCTAGAGACACAAAGCCGCCCTGAGTCCCGCAAGGGAGAAGGGCGGGGTATAAATTTAATAAATTAAAATTAATTAATTAAAGTGAATTGCAATTTGTTTTCAGTGTAGATATTTGTAGATGGGAATACTGTTCAGGATTTTTGTTGCCCAGATTCAGGCAACAAAAGAGAATCTAATTATTTCCCTGTATGAGATTAAAAATCTGTTCTCTCTTTTTGTTGAATAAATACTTGTTTTTCTTTAAAAATCCCACAAAAATCATTAAGAAATCTCAAGATTTCCCTGCCTGGTGCTTTAGGTTACAACTATCAGAAATCTCAGTCAAAGACTATGTTGATTGAGATACAATCCAAACCAGTTAGTACAAGAAAATTATCAACTAAATTGCCAAAACATGGTCCAATGAAATTCTGTCCTTTGTTTTTTGAACTTTTACCCTGTTTTCTACTGAATACTAATCATCTGAGTAAGAGACTATTTTTCCATCAGTTCTTTTTGCTGAATTATTTTGATAACATTTTAACATTATTTTATGTTTTGTTATGGTTAAAGCAATATTGGGAACTATTGCCTTTCTTCAGAACAACACAGAGTAGTAAATAAATAATGAAAGGCTTAACTATAGTTCTTCTGGAGAATTTATTTTTTGTTGTTTTGTTATTCTTTCTGAAGCAAAACATGAAGATAATAGACTGAACTCACATCACATAATTTTGTAGTAATTAAGCAAAAGTTTCAGTGGGCTTTAGAGAAAATCTTTCAAATAATATTTATTCAGGAATGTTTATGGCATTTTAGTTGCTCATTACCTTTTGATTTTATGCTTGCTCTGTTTAACAATCATTTTCTGATTTCTTTTTCCTCTGTGCTACACAGCAATGTGATCATGCTCACTGTACATATCTAGAATGCTTCCCCACATTTTATGCCTAGTCACATCATCCTTGTTTCATGCTTCTTATAGCTTTGCTAGTTAGTTTAGATAAGTAGTGTTCCCATAAACAAAAATGTCTAAAAATAATGGCAGATCTCTATATTTTATTGCATGAATATAAAACATAATGGTTTTAGAACAGGAGAGGAAAAAGTAGAAAACTCTCTGAGAGAAAAAAATCAGTATCTAGGGGAAAGCTCTGTAAATATTTTTCAAAACGATGTATTCTGACCACAAAACTTGATCTTGTAGTTCAAATGACATTAAATGCAACTCCTTATTGACTGATCATACAGCAAAAATGTAATCAATATTAAAGTATGGGTCTTTGTGTTTGTTGTGTGCATATATACAAACACAGATATAGACAGAAAGGGCTGGGGAGAGAGATTTTTCTGGTGTTCTAGTGGAGCAAATTAGACTGCAACTGGCAGTTTTTTCCAGAAGATTGAATGTTTTTCAGCACTGGGTTTTCCTAATATGATTATTAATATACCTGGAATAAGATCACAATAGCTTTTCCACTCCTCTCTGTACTTACATGGAAGAATTGGTAGGATATGGTATGGCCAAAAACATTATTTTTATATTTGAAGGATTCAATTTCACACTTCTTTTTTATAGCTTAAATGCCAAACTAGATTTTCCCTCAAAAACACCACCTCAAAGAAGAGGCAGAAATGACCCTATGGTAGTGATGGCTAACCTTTTTGCCATTGTGTGCCAAAATGGGGGGAGGGGGTTCGTATGTGCGTGCCCACACCCATAATTCAATGCACCCCACCCCTGTGCATGCGCACATGACCCCTGCGCTCTCACCGCTTTGGGCATGCGATGGAAAGGTCAGCACGGTAGGCCTGTTTTTCAGCCCCCCAGGCTCCAGAGCCTTTCTAAGAGTTTGGGGAGGGCAAAAATGGCCTTCCCGATGCCCCTAGAGGCCAGAACCACCCGTTTACTGACTTCCGGTAGGCACGTTCCCCCCCCCAAAGGCCCCAAAATCAGCTGGGCGGTTCGTGCATGCGCACTGCAGCTGAGCTGGGCCAACGCTCACATGCCCACCAATATGGCTCCACGTGCCACCTGTGGCACGTGTGCCATAGATTCGCCATCAAGGCCCTATGACATCTGGCCTATCATCAATTTCAGATATGATACCTGATCAGATGCAACTTAGCTACTAGAATTCTCCTTGAATGAAGGAGGGACAAGCATATATTAGAGACAGTAAAATATATCTTCAATAATATTGGGAAGATTTTAGAACATCCGCTTAATTTGTTGAATTAAAAAAAGAACCTCACTCCAGTTTAAGTAGGATAAGCACCTGTCAAAAAAGGAGGATGTGGACTGCTTAAAAAAAGGAACAAAAGAGAAACAAATCAACCATAAACCAGTATCAACTATAAGACTATAATCAGATAATATGTGTGTTTATTCACTCTACTGGAGACTTGCTAGCTATCTAAATGGACCGTTCTCTTTTCAACCCTTGTTAAACTGGACTTGGAAAAACCATCAAAGAGTAGGTTGTCCTCTATATAGTAAAACAGGGAAGATCAAGAGCTTTTTGAATGGATCCTGACTTGAAATAGTTCCCTACCTTTGCTTCTAACGCTTCTTTATCCTAACTGAACAACAACAAACATTTAAACTTTAAAAGGAGGCTTGATTTGGGAGGGAGTAATTTTCCAGAAGGAAAGATGTTGTAGATCCTTTCTTATCCAAAAATATATTTTCCTGTAGAGCACATGGAACTTAAAACTGTGTCATGTTAAAGGAAATGTTGCAAAAAACCAATTTCTTACTTTTTTCTCTGGATTGATGGCTTTGACCTGCTCAGCAAAAACAGCCTATGGTAAGACAAACTTTGCTCAGCATTGTATGATGCAGATGTTGCAATTATTTTGGGAACAGAATATCTTGGAAATAAAAACTCATATTGTCTTCAAACTAGATTACTGCACAGCCATGCATTTTGAACTGTCTTTCAAGACAACTTGGAAAGTTTAGCTAATACAGGAGGCAGCAGTATGAATGTTGAAGGTGAGAACTGTTTCAGCAGATTTACACCAATGTTTCAGTCACTGCATTGGTTGTCTATTAGTTTCTAAATCCAATTCCATGGTGCTTATGACTTGTGGCACCCTCTATGAAGTTTAGGTCAGTGGCTTCCTTTGGGAAGTTAGAAGTATGGGAGTGAAGAAGAAGGTATTTCCATGGCCACCTTGGTCTTGTGGAAGTTTGCAATCTAAGCTTCAGATTATTTTCTCCCTCCTAACCTTTAGTAAGTCTATATTTTTCCACTGGGTCTTTAGAATGTAAATTTTTTATTGGCCTTCTTTTTATTCTAGCTATTTTGATTAATTTCATTATTGCTGTCATTTTTATAAAATTATAAACCATTAGAGTCCATTGATTTGGCAGAGTAAAAATTGTACTAAATAAATACATTTCTATAATTTCATTGATAAAACAATACCAAAAGGAATTTAGAGTTTGAAACAGCTTGGCCAAGCTAATAATGACTTTGTACAAGCACAGTGGAATGCTGTATTTGAAAAATACTGACCTTTGCCTAAGTGGCTTAAAATGTAAGACAGAAATGAGTGCCTAAATCAATCACTTGCCCATATTTCCTCCTATTTCATATGGTGATCTCCCTAAACAGTTTTGGCTTCACTTTAGAGGTTATAAAATATACAGAGATTTTCATGCACTTTGAGATGCCTTCTTCCTGAGGTTCAACTTTAAATACTGGAGGAAGAAAAAAATAGAGATGCTTTTTTGACAGCAAGGTGACTGAAAAGCTTCAGTTCTCCCCAGGACCCAACACTACACACTGATATATTTTTTCTGGATAAATTGGGATAGGGAAAACCCCCCATAAAAATGTACAACCTTTTGAACAATAGTGAGAAGAATCATAAGGAAGAAGGGAAAGGTTAGCTAAATCTTCCCTCCTATTTTGTCTTAACATAGACAGCGACTCTTTTAATGATTTTAAAAGCAAAAGAAGGAAAAAAGAGCCTCTACATCTAATTATCATCATAAGGTTTACAAATAGATTGTGCATATGATATTAGGTTATTGTTACAGATGTCTTATCTATGTTTCTGCACTTAAATAATTTATTTCATGATCACTTGGGTCTCCCAAGAAGTAAATACCATGTTTAACCGTATTTTTTAAAATTTATTTTTAAATTATTATGTTGTAAATCTTAATATACTATGTTGCTTCAATACAATGATATTTGTACAGTATTGATTGAAGATTACAAATACTCTAAAGTTTAACAGTTGAGAATAAAAACAAGAAACATTCTATTAATAATTACAGTATAATATAGTGATGGCTAACCTTTTCTGGACCGCGTGCCCAGAGCGGGCATATGCGTGGGCGAATGGACATGTGCGTGCCCAACCCCCCAAAATGCAATGTGCGTGTGGCCCTGTGCATGTGCGCATGGCCTCACCACATGCTCCCCCTTGCATGGCAGAGACCCAAAGGCCAGCTGGCTGGTGGGAGGCATGTCCACATGCACGACAGAGCTGAACTGGGTGATAGCTCATGTGCCATAAAAGAGGGTGCTGTGTGCCACCTCTAGCACACGTGCCATAGGTTCACCATCATGGATATAGGATGTCAATGTTAAAGATTGTAAGATTATTTGGCATTTTAAAATAATTTTTTATTCCTCCTTTATTATTTCTATAAATAACTCAAAATAGCAATCATGCCTAATAATTCTTCCTCTTTTATCTAAAATTGAATATGATATTAATAAACAAAAGAAACACTCTATATTGCAACAAAATATTTCTTGATCTTAGGTTAATTATTTAGTGTTAAGGTATCTTGGGAGTGTGATGGCTCAGCACTTAAGATGCTGCGTTTGTCAACTGGAAAGCCAACAGCCTGGATTTGAGACCTGAACATCACGTGATAGAGTGAGCTCCTGTTACTTGGCCCAGCTCCCGCCAACTTAGCAGTTCGAAAGAGGAAAACGTGAGTAGATAAATAGGTACTGTTTCAGTGGGAAGATTACTGCTTTCTGTATATTCATGTTGGCCCCATGGTGACAGAAATGTATTTCAGACAATGCTGGCTTCCTTGGCTGAGAATTGGAGATGAGCATTGCTCCATTAATGATTCGATAGGGGAAACCTTTAAAGGCCTTCATTGTATTATATTATATTCTTGTCTTTTTATAGTGAATAATGAATAGTGAATAATGGGTTTCTAACTTTCCTTTTTTGTGTAGAGTTTATAAACATTTAAGTCCTCTTAGAAGCCAGACTGTAAGTGATTATATTTGCCATGATACAATGCTACATGATATGTTGTATCAGGGGTAGGTTCCACTTACCTTTGCTACCGGTTCGCAATGGGAGCGTATGTGCTTGCTTCGCTCACGCACGGCGCTTCTGCACATGCGCAGAGTGTCCGTGATGACATCTGGGTGAGTGGGCGTAGCCTCCTGCCGCCACTACTACCGGTTCGCAAGATCCAGAGCGAACCAGTAGAAACCCACCACTGTGTTGTATGTATTGGAACCATTCTTGCTTAAATTTGAGTAAGCCCAAATTTTGTTGTTAATATATACACTAATTTTGCTATTGTTGCATGTTCTCCAAGCCTACACTCCCAATCAGATGTTGTCAGCATTATATCTGTCAGTATTGGGCAGCATTTATTGTCACTGCTGTGAGCATGTACCTCATTAAATTGAGATTTTTTTCTGAAATTATGCCTAGTAAGAAAGTTGTTCTCATTTCAAATTTATATTCCAATTTATTTTTTGCTCCATTCTTTGTGTATATTTCAAGTATTTCCAGGTTTCCAGTATTTCTAAGTCTACCACATATGCTAAACATTCTGTTTCACTGCATTTTCAATGTTTATTATGTATTTATTTTATCAAATTTATATGACTGACTCTGGGTGGTTCTAAATGACAAAGCCAACCATTAAGACTGAATATAAAAACTAATTAAAACAAATAATCAACATAAGCATAATTTTTTTTGCTCAGATATTATTGATGGAGTTGTATAACATATATAAAACATGTTATACCAGTTTTCATTTAAGTTATATCTTTGTATGAATTTTATATATAATTCTTCCCATTGTTATATTGTGACTATTTCTTTAAAATTTTGCATCCAGTTTGTCATACAGCTTTTTTTTTGTTCTGTCTCTGTCTCATATCATATTGTATTGATTTCCTAAACAATGTTGGTTATTAGAAAAATGCCTTATTAACTTTCCATTAATTTTTTTAGCCTGTCTGATAATATGAAGCCTACCATGGCTTTCATCTCAAATGCTTTGAAGCTGTTACAATTTATAATTTGCTGCGGATAATCTTGTGAAAAATTAACAACAAACATCTGATTAATCAAGGTGTCTATTGCTCCACCTGAGTCTGTCTCATGTGCCTTTTTACAAAAAATTGTAAAGCATTTATTTATTTTCCACTTTCTTGAAAGTCAGAAATCTACCCCTTATGACGTTTTGCACAAAACAGAAAAAGTGAACTTTTAATGATCAAAACCATAAATCATAAGAAATACAATATAAGATTTTTTTTTAATTTTGTAACCATAGGCAAGAGATAATTTTGTATTTTATTTAACAGTTGTGAAGAAGAAAACCAGAAATTACTTCTTTCCATTTCTTTTCATTCTTTCTTTTTGCATTTGATTTTTCTTTGCTTTCTTTTCATTATTCTTGCTAGTTTTTATCTTTTTAAAATTTTTAAAATTAATAAATTATTAAATGTAAATAACTCTTATCTATATGTATATATATATATATATGTATATGATTATATATATATAAATAAAATATATGCACATGTATATGTATGTAAATCAGAAATCCCGGCACAATAATGGAAATTAATTATACTTCTAATGTTGTATACCACATCAGTATCTGGCTGTATTACTGAATAGGTACTAATGAGATACTAATTAAAATGCACTAAAATATGGCAAAGCAAAAGAAGATTTATTCCTTTGGCACGGTATTAAGGTAAAAAAAAAACTTCCACTCTATCTCTATCTCTCTACATTTTACATTTTATAGCCAGCTGCCTATTTTAATATAGCAGATGAATCTCACAAAAAAGAGCACACATTTCAATTAAGTTTCTTCAAAAGCTGGCTCTCTTTGTCTTGCTGTCTGTGACACCAAAATATTCCAGAAGGAACATTACTTTCAATGCAACATTTGCATTTTTATCCAATCAGATCTTAAGGACATGTGCCAAGTCAATGTTTATATTATAGAATAAAATCAAACATCAGCAAGATCTGATTAACCTAATGACCTGAAATTAAGCAGTACCACCTGGAAGAAGTGCTCCTCTATTCACTAGAATCTGAGAAGCTCTTTCAGAATCTATATGTCTAGAACAGATGTTCTACTGCCCATCTAAAGATATACAAATTTAAATGACTTTTCAAACTTCCCAATACTTAATAAATATTACTGTACATCTTAAGGAAGGCAATTAGACTGCATCTATTTTGAACACAAAAGTGTGGCCCTTGCAAATAGTTAACAGTATTTAAAATTGCTCTTAGTCCTCTTTTCTAAACTTGTATTGCTGTTGAGTGCAGGCTTTTTTCATTCTTCAATGATCTCAAGATTGAGTGCAGGAAGCACTAGACCAGTGATGGCTAACCTTTTTGCCGTTGTGTGCCAAAAGTGGGGGGAGGACGGGTGGGTTGTGCACATGCGTGCCCACAACCATAATTCAATGCCTCCCCCGCGCCCTGACCCCCCCTGCATGCTCGCACGACCCCCCCCATTCTTCCTCT
>JANHFK010003857.1:898664-908695 GCA_036250565.1 Sibynophis collaris | reverse complement strand
TTTGACCTGCTTTCCGGTTCAGTCTCCCACAGTGCTGTTTTTTGATAAATTAGACTATTTTTTTTTCCTTTTTGCATGAAGACAGATGCAAAGAAGGAATTAAGCAGTTCTGCTTTCTTTCTGCTGCCTGTCACGTGCTAAATCATTAATCCAGATTACACCTTGCTGTGTTCATATAATTTATTGTTCCACTAAAACATAGTATTTCATTTCATAACATTGGCTTTTGTTCCCCAAAACATGATAAGACCATGGTCAAGTTCCTATAACACAGAGAACCACAAACCTTCCCAGTTTATTTTAATCTAGCCTTTGCTAAATCAACTTCTGTAAACAGTTGTGGAACCTTAACTTAATTACAAGGACGGTGCAATATTTCAGTTTTCATTACAAAAATGTGCTTCAAGGTGTGGAGTTGCAATCATACCACATATCTGTAACCTGTAATGTCAACTACTTTGTTCTCTGCGATCAGATGACAACTGCAGAGGCTAGCCATGTGATCCCAGAAAAATATGTCACTTGTGGACAGGTACAATGGTCACATGCCCATTCACCCTGAATCACATAGTCCAAATAATTTGCAATAGCTTTTCAGCCCTACTAATCACCACATTTCAAATTCCATCTCCAGTTCAACCTAAATGGTACAATTTTTCCTAGATTAGTTACTTAAATCTGATATAATAAGTATGACATCATCACCCTACACAAGTAATCAGGTATTGCTTTGGCTATGTTTGGAGAAAAAGAAAATTCCTTCAGAGTCAGGACAGTAACTCTTAATGAGCAAACATATGATCTAGTATTCATATTTGCAGAAGAAAAAGAAAATTCCATTAGTTGGAATTAAAGAGTTAACATAGTTGCAATACAATATTTACAAGAATGAATAATATTTTAATATTAAAGAAAGTAAAACAATATCAATATGATATGAAGCTGTTATGGCAAAAGAAAAATCATATTCCACAACTACCCATTAATTTAGGTTGTAATTTAACTCCACAATACATTATACTATGAGAAGGTAAAAGGACTCAACAATATGCTGTCTTTTTGATCATCTCCACAAAAGGTTGATTTGCACGTAGTATGCAGATGCAGGGAAGGGATGTTGTTATTGGGGACTGCTTATCTGTAAGGGCACCAAAAATGTATGACAGCTGGCTTGAGCAGGTTGCAAACCAGTCTCCATCTATAATGAGAAATGCCCACTGCACTAAGAGATAAGTGAGAAGTATGACACTGGTCTTTTTTTATGGATGTTGAAGAATTGTAGCAATACATTTCCTCCTTTCTTGGTGACAAGCCAAACAATGTCCATGTTGTAAAAGGAAGCTTAGTAATAGGATTCTGTATATGGCACCACATTAACCTTTTTAAGCAGAAAGGCTAGAGAAAACATTTGGATGCATTTCATGAGCGCATTGTGTGTGTTGCATGTGCAGCAGTGTTTCTTTATCTGGAACTTTCTTACTTTTTCTAATACCATTTTGTTGTTTTGCCTGAAAAGCCAAGTCTTATTATTCAAAATAGGATGACTTAGATATACATACTTTAGAGATCAACTTCATTAATGTAATTTCAATTAAATTTACAATTTAAGATCCAAAAAGAACATAAAACAATGAAAAAAAAAAAAAAAAACCAGAACTCGAGTTGTAGTGTAATTTGTGTTTAAAGAAAAATAGAGAAGGAGATTTCAAACTTTCCTGTATGCAAAATATGTTTGCAACAAGGGAACTAATCAAAATAATGTGTTGACAACAATCTGCATTTGCGGTTACAGAACTGAATACTCCTTTCCCCTGAAAAAAGATACAACTAACTAACATAATTATTATCAGCCCCCACAAATGCTCCAATCACAGATGTATCATGATATCAGCAATTGCACAAATGTTTTTTAAAAAAAACAAAAGGTAAGCATATGTCTAAATCAACATGCTGGCAGAAGTGTTCAGTCTCTCTCTCTCTCTCTCTCTCTCTGTTTGTGTGTGTGTGTGTGTGTGTGTCTGTGTGTGTGTGTGTGTGTATTTGCCCCATTTTCATTTAGTTTCAATTGCCTCCCCATTCACAAATGTAATGGAATGAGGGTTGGAATGAGACCACAGTCAAGAAACAAAAAATTCCACACCCTTTAATCCAACATACCAGGGTGTTAATGTGGATTGGTCTATCTAAATACAGAATATATGGCTGAAAAATACTCCATACAATTACCAATTGCAAAAATGGTATCCATTTTAGTTTGACCAAAATTCAAAGTGAGCAACAGATTCAGGATCCTTTTGGGGGAGGGAATATTATATTGAAACATTTGCTTTTAGAATTGACTCTTCAGAGATCTCTCTCACACACTTGTTTTCAGAATGCTTTGAAATATTTACTCTCTTAAAGAAGCATTTTACACTTTTTTATTGTAAGCATTCTTTATAATTTGCCTCTGAAATGTTTAAATTTAAATTTAAAAAATTCTCCTGGGTGCACATACACCTACATCTCCATGTAGTTATCACAATCTCTATGTCTGAACAAAGGGAAAAGAATAATCTATTCTTTGTGGTTCTCTTATCCAATATACATTTTTAGAGTAATAGCATTCAGATTGTCTTTCCATTCTATGCTATATGTATACAAATGCAGTGTTCTACTTTTAAACAGTGAAGACATTTTATGCAAAATGTTTTCAAAAAGCAATGTTATTTCTGCATAAATTTCCATTAAAACAAGTCTAGGAGCTATTGAAGCAAAGCTTCTGAGCTGAAAACTAGAATTATGTATTATTTATTATTGCTATATCTAAGTTGAAGAGGTGCTAAGAGTTGGCAATGTCAAACAAAGGCATAAATAATCTTCAACTGAAACAATTAAATATCAACTACAACATGTTTACAGGGAAAAAATATGACTTCAAAAATGAACACTTTCCTCTCATTATTCAAAGGTCACCTATTCTTACAAATTATAAAACAAAATTCACCATCTCTCCTGAGCCTGTGACATACTGCAGAAGGAATGCCCACTTGCAAAAAATTAAAAATTATAAAATACTCACTGATTTTCCTCTCCTGCAGTGTTTCAGCAACAGCTGATCCAGACCATTCAGTGAGTCCTAACTGTGACCCTCCTCTGTCTTTCCCACTAAGTTTTCCCACAGTAAAACTTTGATTCTTTTAGCATCCATTTTCCACTTCTTAGATTCTTGAAGCCCTGAAGATTTCAACAGTTTATAATTTGTTGCTCCTAAAAGCAATCATCATTTGCCTTCAACCTATAAGAAAATCTCCAGAAAAGAAACCAATAGAAAACTAGCATCAGACTACAGATCTCCAGAAGAATATGGAAGCATAGCGCCAATTTTAATTCCTAGAATTTGAGAAAGTAGGCTAAAATTCCACTTTCATGGGGCAGCCACTACACACATAGGTAAGAAAAATATAAATAAATTACCATGAGAAAGCAGAGCACTGGGTGCTTTGAAGGCCACAGGCAGTGGTAATTATTAACAGCTAAATATTATTGCAAAAATGGAGAACGATTCAAACAAAAACAAAGTATATAGTGTTTATGTTTCTTTTGGCAATGAAATTATGCAGTGAGTGAAAAGAAAAAAACCCACCACTAAATATATTGTAGTGAAACTTTCAAAAATGCTTCTAAAAAGCATTAACAGTACTGAGTTATTTATGTGCAGCCATATGAATGCCCTCACAAGCACCTAACTGTCCAAAAATAGGGTGATGTTGATTTCACATGCCACTAAGCATCTCTTTGGCACAGTTGGAGGAACCTGTATATACAATTGCTTTCCTTATTTCCCCACCCTTTGACAAAACATAAGGGCTGCATGTATTTCCTTGTTGCAAATATCTTTCTGTTCTGCACCACTAGTATTAAAAACAAAACAAGCAAACAAACTTGATCCATTGTTGGGATCCAGTTAACACCAGGTGTTAAGTATAAAGTTCCCTTATGACATAATTTATTCACTCATTCGGCATTATATTCAGAAGATGGGTTGCTAGGTTTGGACAAAAGTAATTCAAATATTTTCTTTTAAAACATGTTAGAATGTTAAAATTAACATGTTAGAATTAACATAGACCAAACATATAATGAATGTTGCACATGCAACTTAGTTAAAATACTGTATGTTCTCATATTTATTTATCCATTCATACATGTATGCATACACTATTCTTATGTATGTACTTTGATTTATATTCCACATATACTGTACATTTTCTATATTATATAACCTGTACTATATATGCATACATGGTTTATTTTAATAAAATAACTTTCTATCTAACTGTTATTTTTATCTATATTTTGCTACTTTTCTAAAGCTCCCTCATACGGTATTTATTTCCTCTACTTTAGAAATTCAGTTTTTATTTGCTACAGTGCTCCTAATTTATATCATCTTTTATTTATATTGCATCCTTCTACAGAATACCAAAATTGAACATAAAACCAGGATGTGTTATCAACCTGATAAAGGAAACAAAAGAAGTATGAGTAAAATAAATCTTCAGGTACTTTCTGCTGAGATTAAATAGCATTTTTCAACAGTACAATGTGTAAATTAAAAATAATAATAATTTTCAGAACACAATATCCAGCATGCAGTTGGAACACAGAGCCATTAAGGGAGGTATACTGGAAATGTGCCTTAAAAATTTTTATTATCTTGTACCAGTTCAATTTTCCAGGATTGCAAAATGACTTCTGAACAGATTTAGGAATGATTAAGTTTACTGTGCACAAAAGCCAGCTATTTGGCAAACTGTCAACACAGTGTAATTGATATTTTAATTACACTACTAATATGTACATGCTTCTGTTCCCAGTGAACCTCCTCATTGGTGTTAGACAACTTATTTATGGGCTTGATAATTGCTCTGGATATATTTTGCATTTATAATCACTAATATTTTAAACTACTACAAATAGATAAATATACATGCATAGAGAGAACAAGAGTAAATGAATGCTGTTTTGCAAATACCTAGTGGTAGGAGATACCATAGATTAAAAAGTACAATGTTTATTCTACTATGTGTGCAAGGTAAAAAAAAAGGCAGCAGTCATTATTATCCTGAATATCAGAGATGATTTATTTTGATAGCAGACTAAAAGGCAATCATTAAGGCAAAAAATAACTGGCATCCATGTTAAACTGAGGAAGCCATTTTGCCAATTGAAAAACATCCCTTAGTATTGCAAAATATATATAATTAGATAAGGGCAAATTATGAAGAATATTAGTTATTACCTTTCTTTTACAGTCAAATTAATGCTGAGTTAAACTAACAAAGTATTTTTTATTGAACTTTTTCCCCTTATAAAAATATTATCCATATTCCTCCCTCCCTTATTTTTATAAATAACTCAAGGTGGCAGACATACTCAACCCACTTTCTTCCTCCTATTTTCCCCATAACAACATCCCTGTGAAATGAGCTGGGCTGAGAGTGAGTGATTGGTCCAAGAAGCAAATGTATATCAGACTCACAATGCAAAATCTTCAGATATGTTGCATGGTCTTTATAAATTTGGTTTGCAACATGTCTGGAGGGCATCAATTTAAGAAGGTTGGTATATACAATGGAAAGATTGAGTATACAAACGCACAATAACAATAATATATACAGTGAACAATCTCAACAAATAGAGAATATGTTCCAAGATAATCTCAATTATTGCTGGATTTGCTTTAGGCAATATTTTGTGTGTGGATCAGAACCACAATATATGATATTTCCCTACTATTGTACATCATAAGATAACTGAAATATCAACTTAACTGAAAAATGATGCATTGTCCTAAGAAAAACATCAGAGCAGAACAGCATTTATCAAAGAAACATCTCCCAGATTTCTGTCAAGACTACGTCTGAATTGTATGGTACCAACAAAAGTTTATCTGCTGCAGAATTTAAAATCCAGAATTTTTATTTTAAAATATAGATCACATTTTGAAATAAAGCTTCTGGATTTTAGGTTCTGCAGAAGAGAATCTTCTTGTGCCTTCATGTTACAGGTCAGTAATCAATTAATCTATATTTTTCAATGGAACACAAATATCCCTAAGCTAAGATCAGACCCAAAGCCTCCGCAAGAAACACCTTGAGCTGAATCCTGGACAAAAAAAAAATATGGTAGAGTACTCACTACAATAAAATTCAGATCTACAATAGACTGCAGTAAATTATTCAAATTTACTGGCTATCTAGAATGGATTCTCTTTATTACAGTAGTTTGGAGTGGTTAGAATTCAGTATTGCAGGCTAATTCAGCTCACTGCCAGCAGTTCGATCCTCACCGGCTCAAGGTTGACGCAGCCTTCATCATTCTGGGGTCAGTAAAATGAGGAGCCAGATTGTTGGGGGCAATATGCTGACTCTATAAACCACTTGGGAGGGACGCGGTGGTTCAGTGGCTAAGACGCTGAGCTTGTCGATCGAAAGATTGGCAGTTCAGTGGTTCGAATCCCTAGCGCCGCATAATGGGGTGAGCTCCCGTTACTTGTCCGAGTTTCTCCCAACCTAGCCGTTCGAAAGCACATAAAAGATGCAAGTAGAAAAATAGGAACCACCTTTGGTTCCGCATTCCATGCGCCTTTGACGTCATGCCGGCCACATGACCACGGAGATGTCTTCAGACAACGCTGGCTCTTTGGCTTGAAAAGGAGATGAGTACCGCCCCCTAGAGTCAGGAATGACTAACACATATGTGTGAGGAGAACCTTTACCTATAAACCGCTTAGAAAGGGCTGCAAAGAACTATGAAGTGGTATATAAGTCTAAGTGCCATTGCTATAGAATCGCTAAATAGGTTAAATCTCATCAGCAACAGAAATAAGGCTAAATTTCATCAGCAGCAAATTGAAATGTTCTTCATTCTCACAGAGAAAAACAGATCCAGAGCATGCCTTACTAAATGAGTGAAGTCAGCCATAACTGATTTGGAGACTACAGCCTCCTTTAACAGCTCCTGGGCAGTTTGATCATGCACACTGAAGTCTCCTGACACAACAGAACAATGAGACTTCAGCACTGTGATAAGAACATCCTTGTGGCCTAGAAAATGGTACCATACATACAAATTTAATAAATAAATGATTTTAAAAACCACCAATACATGGAGTGGCTATGGAGAGAAAAAGTCATTTCTTAGTTACCTCCAGTGATAATTGTGGATTAAACTGCAAATTACATGTACGGGTTTAAATAGCAATTCTGTTCAATTTTAAAGCCAACAGTGATAATATTTTGAATCATCCCCCAGTTTATTGTACACGTTCCTAATACAACAAAAGTATTTTTTATAGTTTACAGAAGTGACTTAAATCAAGTAAACTTTATCTTAGAAAATATTTAACCTAAATGCATAGCAAAACACTAAAAAATAATTTTATTCAACCATTTATTTCTGTTGTTGAAAATGATATATTTTTAACACATAAAAATGACCCGATCCATGTTGCAAATTTCAGCTTGGAGAAAAATATTACAACCAAGTAATTGTACATTCCTATTTTAAAAGAAAAAAGAAAAAAAAGGAGGGGAGAGGGGGGAGAGAGAGAGAGAAGTTTCCAAATGAATATGCCAAATTAATTACAATGAGAATATTAGTGGGGGTTGTTCAATTAAACTGGAAAAGGAGGAGGACAACTTAAAGAGAGTTAGCAAAGGTAAAATAATGTTCATTTTTTAAAAAATGAGAACAATCCTTTGTATTCAACTTTGTACTCGTACATCATAATGTTCCAGTAAAAGCCCATTTTCCCTTGAGATAATAAAAGAATTGAATTTTTCCTTATCGGTCATCTATTTTTCTAGCTATAGCTATTACTCCCTCTCTGTGGTTGCTAGGCAACAAGAAATATTAATAGCTGCTTTTATTAGCTTAGCTTTAGCAGCAGAGTACCAGAATGAGAAAATGGAAAACATAAATGTGTTACATAAATCTTTCAACCTTTCAGGGTTTGTGTTAGTCTCTGTTTTCATAATGATTTATTGAAGTGATGGTTCATTTATGAGAAAAAGGAGTGTGAAATAAGAAAACGGAACATTACCCTGAAGGACTGTTTGAAAATAAATAATTATAGGAGGTGAAGAAAAGCTGTTTAAAACCATTTCTTTGAGTTTTATAAAATTTAAAAAGACATATTTCTTTCATTTATTGCCTCTGAGAAAAACACTAGCAAGAGGATTGCCAACTGGTCTCCGATTAATACAAAGAAAAGCAGCTCTGAATCTGATTGCATTATAAGTATTCCTTACTACTGATTTACATTTAGTTATTTAAACAGGGAAATATTAATGAGCAGAATTTTAAACACCTTATAACCAAAAAAGATAAAAATCCTACTGAAGTAGGAAAGGTCCAATTCACAGAATTACAGAGAAAGCTCAGCACATTTTAAATTGTTCGCTTGTTCCTGTGTCAACAGTTTCTGCTGTTACATTTCATATGCTCAGTGCTCAACATTTACCTCAGTTTGTTTTCATAAGGCTGCTAATTTGGAATTCAATTTGTTTTGCAGCTTGATTTGAGTAGCTCTACGATCTGCTTTATTGCAGCCGTCACCAGCAACAGGCCTGGGGACTCTATAGCTATATTTACACGGTAATTTTTTTTTTTCTCATGGCACTTTATAGTTGTTTTTAAACATTGTAATTCAGGAAAGCAACAACATTTTAGTTTCAACAGGAAGATGGGAGCTTTTGTCTATACTGCTTGAATGTCCTTTCCGAATCAGATTTAAAAAACAAAATGCAATAATAATACCATGAGCTAAATCCCGGGAGTCACCACATAAAACTAAAATGAATGCAATCATTGTCTTTATTATTTATTATTTTTAAAAGCAAATATATGCAGTAACTGCTATATAAAAATGGGGAAATACTGTCAGCTCATAATTTTTTTACAAGTTACTAAAATAAAGATGGGAACAGGCATTACTCAATGACACTGGATTATACTGCAAACACTAGTTTACACTTACAAGTCACATAAAAAAAGCTGTTTTAAACTTCACCCTAGTGACTGTGTCAGGGCATGTTTTAACAAGCAACAAACGATTATTATATAATTTGCATGAACTATGCACCAATACAATTGTCCAAAAGGCAAGATTTCTACATCAGTGGTGAAGTTGATACTATTTGTGTATACATTACCCTGTTTTCCTCAAAATAAGACATCTCCTGATAATAAGCCCAATTGGGCTTTTGAGCGCATGGCAATAAGGGCAAGGGCTTATTTCAGGGTTCAAAAAAATAAATAAATAAGACAGGGTCTTATTTTCGGGGAAACATGGTACCTCAAATACGATGGTGTTTCAATGTATGCCACTGACTGGCTTATTGTGGGGCCTCCTTAACATATAATATGACATAACACATAGTTTGGTCTGTTGGTTAAGGCCCCAGGCTATAGAAAGAGGGAAAGCTTAGCCCAACTCAACTCACAGGGTTGTTGTTTTGGGGGAAAGTAGAAGGAGGAAGGTATGTTTGTCACCTTACATTATTTGTAAAAATAATAAAGGTGGGATACAAGTAAATAAAAATTAAATAAATAAATAAAATTCCCTCTTTTTCTTTCTTAGCCTTTGTGAAGGAATATGGACCTCACCTTGATGAGGAATGAATGCATTATTAAGGGTAGAATTTCAGAAAAGACGTCTCTGTCCGTGCCTTGATTTTGTTTGGTATAAGATGGTGTAGACCAGTGGTCACCAACCGGTGGGCCATGGCCCACTGGTGGTCCGCAAGAAAATTCTGGTGGGCCATGGAGAAATTTTGAATTTTAACGGGGTTTTTATTGTACTTTACTTATCGTCATGCTGGCCCCTGGGCCGGATATGGCCCCCGAGAGCAATTGTGTGCGAGAACAGAAGGGCCACATCATCCCACCCACACACCAGCCCCCACTCTTAAGGCCGAGCGCAAACCTACCTCATCTTCAGTAGAGCAGCAGCGAGCCACAGGGATTAGACCTGAAGGTAAGAC
>JANHFK010003857.1:885838-898564 GCA_036250565.1 Sibynophis collaris | reverse complement strand
TAGCACCTTGTAAGCCGCCCTGAGTCTTCGGAGAAGGGCGGGATATAAATCAAATCAAAAAAAAAAAAAAAAAAAAAGGAGCCAAAGTAAACCATCTGGCCTACCAGAAACAATACTGGCCCGGTGACAAACATAAGATGAAACTTAATTGTTGGCATCTGCTGTTACTCTTGACCACTGAAGCTCTCTGAATATTTAGCTTGCAACATTGTAAACATATCGTGTCCTACAATTCTATTGCAATATATATTTCCTTAAAGGAAAGGGAACATATACACAAACATTATAAAGCAACTATCCATCATACATAAAGAAAAGCAAAGAATCACTCTAGAGGACATAAATCTGAGACCTGATATATGCATTCTTTTGTTGTTGCAATCTAAGTTGATCTAGCAAATCTACTGCCTATTTCCATGTCCCCCCAACCTTTCTGCAGGGTCTAATTCTGGGGCAGAGATAAAGTTGATTAGTTTCAAAATTTTGGTAGGTAGGGATGAGTGAGGAAAAAACATATGCAGGTTCACATGATTGCTCTCTCTAAGAAATATCTCCACTGTTGAGACCATGCAACCAATTCTATTAAAAATGTCATAGCTCCTTTCATCTGGAAAAAGCAATCTGGATTAAAAAGAAATGGCAGGAGATCCCCACCTCCAGAACTTAAGAGGAGAATGGCTTCTAACACCATGTCTGATATCTGTGTAAAATAAAGAGAGAAAAGATGTCAGGATGCCTGAATAGTGGCTGGAAAGAAAAATGATTTTTTCAAGTCCTACAGTGCTGTTTGTTGTTGATCCCTTTTTAGAAGCTGAAAATGTGGTTTTGTATGCTCTGCAAAATTAGAGATGAACTTTTGGGGAAAATTTGCAAAGCTCAGAGAATGTTAAACATCCATCACATTTCACATTCTATATGTTGTACTTTGGTATTTCTTGTATTTCTGCAAGATACATTTCTATGCCTTCTGTATATATCTAGTAACCCAAATAATCTAATTAAGGAAAGTCAAATGCACATTTTTCCAGTTTAGCAAAAATTATTCTGTTTGCAGAGTCCCTAACATTTCTCAGCTCCAGTATTCTAAATATCAATGGAATTCAGCATGTTCCCCATAGCTGCTTCCAACAAAGAAGCATAGATATTATAAATGCCATGTAATAGAACATCATGTACAGCAGGGCCAGGAAGGCTAATCTTAAAAATAAACTTGAGTGGGCCCAGAATAATTCCTCTGTTGTTGTAGTAACATTCAATATCAGCAAGGCCTCAAGAAGAGAAAAGAAACACATTAACATCTGTGGCTACATCTCAACTGGTGAATTTCCTCCTCACTTTGTTCCTTCATAATGAGAACCTAGTATATACAGAGTATTTATAGAACCAAAGTTTTTTTAAAAAAACAACACAATACAGAAGGATGTGGTCAAAAGATCGGCTGCACTCCCTTTACTTTAATGAAATGAACATTAACTTTCTTCATCTCACAATCATTGGGGATGAAAGGTTTCGCAGGTGTAAAGAAATAGCTAAAAAGTAGGATATAAATTCTTTAGTCCTCTGGAAATTTCAGAAATTAGCAAAACATTCATTTCCATCAAACATTTTTCCTGCACATTTCCATTCTCTTACCTGGGTTTACACAAGACTAAGTCATTGGGACACGGATTGTAAAAATAAAGTCTGATAGCTTCAACAAATGAGATATTTTGAACAAAATCGGACGTGTTCATTCATGCATAATTCCTTTTCCATACACTGTAATTTTTTCCCACATTGAATATGATTTTCACTTTAATTCATGACGCTCCAGAGCTTATTTCAAAATCCTCTGAGTGCCTAACTTCTTACACTTGGATTAATTTTGGTCAGTTTCAAAGACTCTAAATGGGTGAACATTTTGATTAAGCCAAAGTTTGTTTAGCTATGATTTCTTGAATAAATCACAATTGGCTGAGCTTAATGCCATGTTTTTAAAAAGGAACATACTAAGCCCCAAATATGAATCACATCATGCTAAACCAAACCAAGCACATTATGAATCAGCAAAGAACCCAGCAACTGGTAGCCTGCTAGATTATGCAAGTATTCACCACTAATGGCTTTGTTGTCTTAGACTTCATATTTCAAAATTACATTCCATGGTTTAACACTTAAATTTTTGCACTTGTATCAGAAAGAATTAGCTGGTAATATCACTTTTGCCTGGAGGATGCCCACTTGGGGGCTCCTTTCATGTCTCTAGCAGGAACTGGAGAGACAGGAGCCCAACCCTGTCCCACGGCAGCATTCGGGTTTTGAACGTGGGCTTGCTAACTTCCATCTCAGCATCCAAACCACACAAGCCACCATGTTCCTTTTAACACTTAATGAAAGAAAACCATGATTTAGATCTAATTCTCTGAGAAAAGGGCAGAAAATGAAAACTATTGTCTTATTTAAATTTATTTTTACATGTGCTTTAGCAAGTTCTAGAAATTTAGTGTGCCGTTCTGAGTGAATGATTAATTTAAATTTCAGGAAAAAACGTGAACAACACAACATCACCTTACTGTTTCCACTTCTGGATTGTCATGCGATCATAAAGGTCATTTACTCAATTCACACCAAACCATAACTTTAACTTAAACATGCATTTTGTAATTATCTTATTCTGCATTTCCTATCTTTCTTTATGTGCAGCTCCATTTTAAAGCAATATTTTTTTACTTATTCTGTTTTAGGTCATCAGTATTTTATTGAGATTTATTTCTGTATTCCCATTACTCAGAAAATTAGTTACTGTTTTCATGGCTTTTAATAACATCATTATACTATAAGGATTTAGTTCTATGATCATGTATTTCTAATTGCTTTCAGTTTCTAGTCTTCGTGAATCTACTTGAAAAGCTCAGGAGTATATTATGTATTTAGCAATCAAAAGTAATAAACTCAAAATTCATGACTAAAAGTTGACAATCAAAGCTGAGATTAAGACCAATTCTTTACATATAGTATTTTTATTTATTTATTAAAATTCTACACTCACCTAAGTGACTTTTGGAAGTTTACAGCAGCATATGCTAACATAAACAACAGCACACATATGCATGGAGTTATAAACTTCATTTCTGAGAACACTTATCATAGCCTATAGTTACTTCCATCCAGTTCAGTGAACTTCAGTTGAAGGCAAAATAATGCCTTTAGCAACACAGCTTGTAGTAGAGGAATCAATGGATTTAGTGTATCATTTATTCATTTATTTGTTCCCAAGCCTTTCTATGTTTGCCAGCTAGTGTGTTTGTTTAAGTTTCTGTCTATAAAAGAGGGACAATAATGTTCTCTTCTTACGTAAGAGTTATTGTGAGAATTATTTACTCATTAGTGTGCAATGTTCTGAAGATAGATAAGAGACACAAATGTACAAAATAATTTGAATTTAAGGGAATGCCAGCACTCTAGGACAGTTTTCCTTACCAGGTGCTTTTCAGGTATTTTGAGTCTGTCTATCCATCCATCCATCCATCCATCCATCCATCCATGTATGTACTGTATCTGTCTGTCTGTCTGTCTGTCTGTCTGTCTGTCTGTCTGTTTATTTATTAGTTAAGGTCACAAAATTCAAGCAATAAGACTGGGCAGCATACAACAGTAAAAACAAACAATAAACCAATATTAAAACATACAGAATGTATAAATATAAAATATAACAATACAACAATAGTGACCAAGCATCACAGCAGAACATTCAACTGGATGTTGTACTAATTCATGTTCTTGGGAGAACGCAATCCCTCAATTAATCTGGCCTTATGCTGTGTAGAGTTTTAAAACTGACAGCACAAAATAGTGGTATTACATGGGCATAATGAAATGGGCTACTGAAAATTACAGATGATCTTCAAGAACTGTCTTATTTGTATGTTTAATGTTTATGCCATGTGATTCCTAGCACCTCGTACAGAATATATTCCAGTGATCCAATAGGAAAGTAACTAAGGCATGAGTGACTATGGGCAGGGATCTTTGGCTCAGGAATAAATGCAACTAGTAACACAAGGCACAGTTGTGCAGAGAACTTATAGCTGTCACTTGCTCTTCAAGCAGGAACTGTGAGTTCAGGAGAATCACCATATTTCACAGGAGGTTTGAAAGATGGAAAGGCTCCAACTCCCAGATCTGGATATCTGAACACCTCTTCCCACTTAGTTCTAGCAGGGTTAAGACACAATCTGTTCTTGCCATCCAGATCCTTAGAGCCTCTAGACACTGATGTTGCAGAGATGGTTTACTGGATTTAATCTGCATAGTGACCATTCCTTGCCCTATATGGACAAAACAAATTACTATCCCCAGCAGCTTCATGTGGATTTGGAAAAGCAGAGAGTCTTTTCTCTGAGGTAAAGTCCTGAGGCACCCCATAAAGCAGGGCTCAACTGTTCCCCTCCCACTAACACCAATTGAGAACCACCTCAGAGAAGAAATACCTCAGAATAATGCCCCCCTTCCCAACCTCAGTCAATCCAGAATGATATCATTGAGGATGGGAATGAATCCAGCAAGAGATCAAGGACAGTCAGAATCGATGCACCACCCTCATTCTGAGCTCACTACAGCTCATCAACCAAAGCTGACTCCATACTATATCCTAGTCTGAATCCTGTCTGGGATGATAATCCACTTTCACGATGGTCTTCTGAAGCTGGAGGCTGACCATCTTCTCCAAACTTGTTGGAAAAGTTGGAGACTGGATGAAAATGTCCAAATTAGCTGGTTCCTTGAGGAAGGAGTACACCACTGCCTCTTTCAGAGTTGGCAGAACCACATACACCCCTCATTCAAAGACATATTTATCAATGCATGGAGCCACCCATATGCTCCCTTCTTGCAGGGATCTAATACACAAGTGGCCATATCTACAGCCTAGGGATTCTGTCTACTTCCTTGAATGCTCAAATTCTTCCCAGAGAACATCAGAAGCGCAGAGGAGATTTGGCTTTGGCTTGGCTTCCTATGAATTAAAACCACCAAGCTGATTCCTAGAGAAGATTGGCTTCTGCTTGGCTTCCTGTGGGTTAAAACCACCAAGCCGATTCCTAGAGAAGATAGGCTTCAGCTTGGCTTCCTGTCACAGGAAGCCAAGCTGAAGCCAATTTCCTCTAGGAATCAGCTTGGTGGTTTTAACCCACAGGAAGCCAATCCAAAACTTTTTGTTTTGGGATTGACAAGAACTGCACCTTCTTTGCAGAGTCATGAGAAAGTGTAGGACAGCTCTTCTTTTCCTTTCTTTCACTGTAAAGCCTGTTCTAGTTTTTTGGCTGCATCCAGGACCACAGTGAAAAGGAGTATTTTAGGATGCTGCATTTGAGTACAGCATTTCATTTTCTTCTTCATCCTCATAAAGGGCCAGGCTGGGTATGCCTTGTAAACAATGGGACAGTGAGACAAAGGAAATAATGAAGATCAGTTGGTGTGATGCAATGCAGGGCAGCAAGGGCAGAGGGGGAGGGGTCTGAATTGGAGCTTTCCGTATATATAGCTGTTCATGAGGGGTGGTTCCTTTGCACTGTAGTACATCATTGGCACCTCCTGGGCTTTTGAAACTTCTCAGAAGACAACTGCTACTTCTTAGGCATTTGGCTCTTTGGGGAAAATGTTTCATGTGCATCCTCTGCTTAGCCTCCCAGGTCTCCTGCCCAACTGAGGCATCCTCATGTTTCTTACTTGGAACTCCCCCTGCTTAACAAACCACATGATTGCTTAATGACTGCAAGAATAATTGCCGGGATTACAGTTGTTGAATAAAGTGGTGATGTGATGTTTGCTTAGTGACTGCTTTGCTCAATGACCAATATTCTAGTTCCAATTGTGATCATTAACCAAGAACTACTTGCATAACTTATTGTACACATAAATATGTAGGTATGCAAACATTAACAGGTCTATCTATATTTTGTGTACATTTTGTATAGTGTACATTTATTGGTGGAAGTTAAGACACTATCTTTGGATGTCATCTTGCTTAAGAAATATATATTGAGCATTGAAACATTTTTTGAAGAAAAACTGTGATAATAGAATAGCGCAAATGTATTGTGATATTATATAATGAGGTATAGCTGTTCTTGAAAAGTACCTGAAAACTGCAGTTGATGCAAAAGGTAGCAGCCAGACTGTTGTGCTATTATAAAAAATTGGGATGAAAAGAAACTCAAAACAGGTCCGCCTTGATTGTGGAAGACATAATTTGAAGAAGAGAAGGACTTGACAGTCATCTAAGATTTTGTTGTAATGCCCTAACCTTTACAGTATATTCCAAGACTTTTAGTGTTTCCTTGCCTTGCCTACTTTGAAAGTCTAATAGCTGTTGACCAGATCATGGTACAGGGTTCAGGTTATGTCAAATTACCAATTGTGTATCACACAACTGTGTTAGGTGCTGGTGTTAACCTTTAAAATCCTAAATGGTTTAGAGTCTGGTTCTCCATCTCTCCCATTATAAACTTGATGGTTGTTTAGATCAGTGACAATGATCCTTTTGAATATATTTTCACTACCAGAAGCTCTAGTATTGGTATGGAGGAATGAGTCTTCTCCCAGATAGCTCCAGACCATGTGGAAAAATATATTTGGTACTTTCCCTGTTTCAACAACCTTTTAATTATTATTTTAATTATTGGGTTTGATTTTTATTTCAATTGTGTTAATTGTGTAGTAATCTTTGTTGTTGTTGTTGTTGTTGTTGTTTGATACTTTATTTTTAATCGTTGTAAGCTGATAAAACAAATAGAAAGAGTATAAAAATAAATAAAATAGATATTGTATTAATGCCACTTGGAGAATTTCTACGTACATTACTGAGAGATATGTTGCCTAGCCTACAAATGGTGCAAATACTGGGAACGAATGGCTGATTTACTGTGACATGACATTTAATCAGGGATGGAAATGTTAATGGTTTGGAAAAAGATATTTGACAGAAAGAGAGAAAAATTATTTTGGCCTTAAAATAGAAAGACAATTTTCTTCCTTAACACCTTCTTTGCAGTTGAAAACCTTAGGGATATGTCAACACTCCAGATGCACCATTTAAAATAAAGCACTCTTCACTGACAATCAGTTGGGAAACTTGGACTTCCCCAGATTTCTTTTCGATTTTCATTTTCATTACAAGGGGGAAACAAATCTTAATATCCCTATTCTATGCTTATAGCACACTAAGCCCTCTTCTTATCTTCTTACAGCTCAGTCCTGATTTATTGTCATGATACTGCATTTATAAAACAGACCCATAAACTACAGAACATTTCCCAAGGACTATTCCAAAATAAATTATTTCATATGTAAGATGCTTAATAAATCCCTTTCTCCTCATTTCTTTGGATATTTTAGAAACTGATTTATACGTGCAATATCTTTTCTCAAAAATGAGAATCAATGCAGAATAAAATTATCATGTTATGAAAATAGGGGTCAGGCATTGGGTCTGTGCTTTAAATTAAACTGAGAGGGAAATATCTTTCATATGAAATTGACTCTTTTGTCTCAGAAATGAATGGTTTAATCAACTCGGCTGAAGAGGAGCATAAAGTAATGTTTGATTTCACACAAAGGTATCTGTGGAGTGGGAGATGGCCATGACAGAGTATCAGTGGAATCCCTTCAATTAGACACAAAGAAATTGAATATCTGAAAATGTAGGGGATTTAGTAAAGGGGTAGGACGAGTTTCTCCCGGTTTATACTCTATTATTTATTGCTAATTTTTGCAAGCAATTTCTCTCTTTAGATTTCTTTTTCCAGAACATCCTGAACACTCAAAAAGGTAGTATTATTAATAGATGAAGCATTTTTCCAAGATATGATCTGTAAAGATATATGTATGTATCCATGTATCTATGTATATTTGTATATTTATAATTTGGTTGTTACAAATTTGGTGAACTCCTACCATCTATTCTTAAAGGTAAGTTAGTCTGAGAGATAAGATCTTCCAGCCAGTAAAGTCAAATACTATATTATACTATACTGATCAGCATCTGCTAATAGGGGAATCTTTCATTTCATTTGATTATAAAATAGTTTGAATTATTTCATGCTGGGCTATTTTGCAATTCTATTTCTCCCCATTTCTACACTATTATTTTATTATAATTAATTATTAGTCATCAAATATTAGGGAAGTAGAATTTAAATGTTTTAAATAAAAAAATATGAATCTAAATTAGCTAGATTCTCTGAAGCCATTATCATTAAGTTTTCTCATACACTAAACCTGTAATTTCCATATTGCTTATTAAACCACAACTGAAGTTGATATAACATGTATTTTTTCTAATCTTAGCTCTGGACAAGCTCTTTAAAAAATTCTGTTCCAGACCCATCTGTTTCTTAAATTTAACAAATTATTCCTATGTTGCTACTTTATGCAAAAGAGTAACATCTAATCCAAAGGCTTCATATTAATGTAATATTATATTCATATTACTTTTTATTTTAGACTATTTTGAATATACAACAGGACTTGAGCTTGCTTTCTTAGCATTTCAATCATTGCCAATTTATCCTGATTTTATTTTGCCAGCAGAAAAAACTTGATGGACATAGATACAGTGAAGGGACTGGGGATGAAAAATGTACAGTTCCGATCCGTTCTAAAGGCCTGTGTTGTTTCAGTTCTTTTTATTATTTCTAGGCTATTCTGCTGAGGTACTTCATCCTCAGACAACAGTCTTATAATACCTTGTAAGAAAAGGATCAGAAATAAGAAAAAATATCTAAATTGAAATTATTTGTATGGTATTTTCCAAATATCAAATTAATTGTCCATTGTTCAGAATATCCTTTAAGCTGCTGAGAAAATTCACTTTCTTGATAATAAAGTAACTAAGATTAATATGATGGTATAAATATATATACTAGCCAGTGTAGTGCAGTGGTTAGGGTACTGGACTAGGAACAAAGATATGACAATTCTAGTCCTGCTTTAGACATGGAAGCTGGCTGAGTGATTTTGGACCAGTCATTTTTTTTCAGCACTAGATTGAGAAGTGAAAAAAAAATCTCTCTATCAACTAGCACTGAACTAACATGGTAGAATTTAGTCCATAACTAAATTCATAAAAGGTTTTATTTGTATGCATGTTGTTATTATGTTAGCAAAACAATACACAAGATCACAGATTAACAAAAAATATCTGGGTTAGCAAAACAGAAATATTGAGTTACTTAATGGTGGTTCTTAAAATAAGCCAAGGGCTCTGCACAGAATTAAGAACCTTCTTTTAACATAGTCAAGAACATCTTGAATTTTAAAAAGTATCAAATCCAAAACAGATTTTTATCACAGAAATAAGTAGAAATTGATGTCTCCTCTTCTAAATTGTATTCCATTATATCTGGAATAATCATATAGAAAAGTAGAGGTATACAAAATGAGGTACAATAATAGAAAAAAATATTACTCACGGTAGGTAGCTGACTAGACAGGAGGTGCCCATCTTGGCTCAACATATTAGATACCATGATAGCAGGCAGGTCCATATTCTGGTAGGAATATGCTGGTATCAGGCTATTTGGGGGGAGACTGTGGCACAGTGAATGATATCCAGTTTCATGATCCACCAAGTGAAGGAGGGATGGATCAGGGAGATTAGGAGGAGTAATAGGAGGGATTTCATAATCTTCATTATTTTCATTCTGACCATTGTATGTCTAAAATAAAAACACAACAAAAAATAGTTTGACAACTTCTCATATTTTTTTAAAAAAACCTTACTTGTTTCTCCAAAAGCTATTTAGTACAGATAGTCCTTGATTTAGGACCACAATTAAACTCAACATTTCTATTGCTAAGTGAGACAGTTGTTAAGTGAGTTTTGCCCGATTTTATGACCTTTCTTGCCACAGTTCTCAAGTGAATCACTGCACTTGTTAAATTAGTTTCATGGTGATTAAGTGAATTTGACATTTTCATTGACTTTTTATCACAACATGATACTGCAACCATCGTAAGTACATGCTAGTTGCTAAGAGTCCAAATTTTGTTGACATCACCACAGGGGGTGGGTTCCACTTACCTTCGCTACCAATTTGCAATGGGAGTGCGCTTACACGCTCGGTGCGCATGCACAGAGCATCCGTAATGATGTCCGGGCAGGTGGGCGGAGCCTCCCACTGCCATTGCTACCTATTCTAAGAACCGGACCAAACCAGTTGGAACCCACTACTGCATCACCATGGAGATGTTGCAAGATCATAAGTGTGAAAAATAGTCATAAATTAGTTTTCAGTGCTGTTGTAACTAAACATTCACTAAATGAATATTTGTAAGTCAAGGACTAACTGTAGCAGACAAAATTTATATACATTTTTCCATTCAATACTGTTTTGAATAATGAGGAATCTCAGTTCCTTCAATGCAATGACTGCTTAAATTTGAGATATATTTATAATAATATAAAGGGCTATATTATCTGAGTGAGTAAAATGGGCTGTTGACTGTTACTTCTTTTTAATTAATTGTATATTAATATATACAATAACTTATGCATTGTAACTATTTAATACAGCAATTTATTTATTAAATAATACCATAATTAAACCATCTTGTGCATCATTATGAGAAGTGACAACTGATGGAGAACGTATGACTTTAAATAAGAGTGTATTTTAAGACTCCTTGTTTTTTGATTCTGCCACATAATCTACTGAGGTCTGGAAATGTTTGAGCAAGAATTCCAAATATTGTGATAACCAATGAGTTGTGTCATATTTTAGTTGCTCAGAGAATGACCTAAGTATGGCAGTACTTGATGCTCTGAATCAGCAGCATCGAGCTGAAGAAAGATTTAATTCTGAGATATTTAATTTAAGTCGCATCGGTCTTTTATAACCCAAACTAGCTTCTTATGATCTGTTAGATGAATACCTCCTTATTATAAGGCCAGATATGTAGACAGAGAATAAAAGATATGGTGGATATGTAGAATGACCAAACCTGGATCCACGAGTTATATAAAGGGAGAGAAGATCACTAGAGCAACCTGCAGAGAGAGGAATTACATCAGATTTGCTTCAGAAAAAGTCTCAGCAACTGTCCAATAACCTAGCTGAATCATTTGGTCAGCTTTTGAAAAAAAAAAAGAGAATGGATGAAAGACATGTAAAGATGAAAGAGGAGATGAAAGAAGTTATGGATGGAAGATGGAAAGCTCAGTAGAATAGGTGTCTGAGGATATAAAACAAATTAATGACAACATGGAAATATTGAAGAGTAAGACATACTGTAAGTTATAGAGTAAGAGATGGAAAGAGAACTAGATGATCTGGGTGTATTTGAATTGATAAAAAAGGAATTTTGAATGAGATTTAGATCAATCATAGAGGATTTTACTGAAGATACTAGAGAAAAATTACTAAAGCTGTAGTATTTTTTAAAAAATTGGGATTGGAAGAAACAGAAATGAATAAAGTAAACAAAATAAATATAAGGTTTGCAAGATTAAGAAATGTTCCAAAGTTTTGGTGTAATTTTTCAGGAAGAAGACAAGTTTTGCAGCAGCTTTTTAATAGAAGACTGAAGATTAATAATACTTGTATTTGTTTTGTTTGTAATTATTTAACTGTATTTTTTCTTAAGAGAAAAGTTTTTTTTTCTTTGATGAGACACTAAAGTAGAAAAAGGTTCTATTTCTATGGGACAAATTGGAAGGTATAACTTTTACTTTTAAATAGCAGAGGTTTCAACTGAATTCAATCCAAAAGGCAAGAAAATTTCTGGAAAGGCAATACCTAATTGCGATATCAGAAGAAATTACACAAAAATTCTAACAAGTGCAACAGGAAACTGAAATGGATGATACTGAACTAGGCACTGTAGATTGATTTTTTGAAAAATTTTGGTTGATTATTTATTTAAATATTGCGTATTGGTCTTTGGGAGAGATTTGGTAGCAGGAGGCGCTCCTGCATGTACATAGGTCTTTTTATGGCTTACAAATGCTTAACGTGAAATATAAATGGAGCAAAAGCAAAAGGAAGAAATCATTATTTGAAAAAAAAAATCTAATTTGTTCACAACAGACACATTAGAAAAAAAGGACATAAGATATTTGATTTATAAAAATTTGGGTGAATAATTCATTTCAACAGGAAGAAAAAAAATGAAACAGTTTTGTATATAAATACCCAACTATCACTGATTGATGAGCATTATAGACGTTGGGCTGGAATTTACTTTGCATGGGATTAAGACTTTGATGCTGGGAAATTATGCTTTAAATGAAAACATGATTTGGATTTCAAAGAACTTGGTTTCTGAAGTAGAGCTATTACCAAAGACATTTTTCGATGATAATACTATAAGTTTGGTTTATAAAAGAACATTTAGTTCTTTTTGATGGGGACTAAATTAAAAATTGCTACAGAAAGATGCAATGGTGGAAAATGGTAAATTAAAATTTAAACATTTTTTGAAAATAATTTAGGTAAAGGTACTGACTTAAAATGGTTTGGAATGAAAGTAAAGTTTTTGTGAGAGGCTATTTTGTACAACATAATACAAGCTATTTTGAATGTGAAAAAAAAGAAATTTCCACAGAAGACAAGTATGTCTTAACAAATTAAGCTTTTACAAAAACACCATGTTAAGAGTAAAATTAAAATTAAAATGAATTATGTAAAGTCAAAATTTTGAATTTGCAAATAAACCAGAAAAATGCCTAGCATATAATTTGCCAAAAAT
>JANHFK010003857.1:860267-870537 GCA_036250565.1 Sibynophis collaris | reverse complement strand
AACTGCAGAACAGCAATATCCACTTCAGATATCCACTTTAGTCCCTATAGGTTTCCTGGAACAACCAAATCTTAATTACCTTCCCAAATTCCCAAAGGGTGGGAGCTGCTGTATCTTGTTTAGAATCTTTTTTAAAAAGGCTTTTATATATGTATAAATTATTTCTGCATATAGGGTAACAAGGAGGAGCTGTCAATTTCCCCATCCTGCAATAGTTCTCTCATTAATTGCACACTGCCCTACGTCTTTTGAGAGGACTATATGGGAAATATAGATGGCTGGAGAATATACGGATGAGCACGCACTATTCCTACCCGTGTCAATGTATGGAAGGTTACGTCTGGTTCGCCAAATCATAACTTTTGTTGAAAGATAAATGTGTCTTATATGAGATACTTATATATTAGATCTATGTAGTTTCTTTTAGACACAACCAAAGAAGCAGCTGTAGCTTTTCTCAGAATGAAATAATTATCTCTCCCACTCTTTCCCTTTCTGATCCAAAATAGTAAAACACAGAGAAAGTCTGTGTTAAGTTAAGTCTTTCATGTGTGAATTATTAAGCTTACTATTATGGATGGATGACAGAATTAGAACAGAAATGAATCTGTTAGGCTGTCATTAGTTTTAACTGTTTAACTCTCCCTTGCTCACTTTCGTTTGCTCTCAGAAAAAGGAACAAACAGAAAAGAAAAAAGAATACACATACACTTCCTTCTTTTAGCAAGCCCTGTCAGATAAGTATCACTCTCCTTTTGTATAATGAGGGACAGGATTTATCATTGCTATAGGAGCAAAAGTAAACATAGCACAGCTGTGCCTCCCAAATGGCTAGCCGAAAGCTTTACATTATTCACAAAGAAACACCTCATGCTAAATTTAATTACCATTTACAAAATCAAGATGAGCCCACATTGCTCTCACACACAAAGTGCTCTTTGGAGTCTTGTCAGCAGCAGCCTTGCACACAGAGCATAATCCTATCTCCATGCTACACAGACAGGGCTGCAGGGAAAATGTTCAATCTTTAATCACGGCACAAAGCTATGCTTTTGTTTATAAGCCATTTGAAATTCTTTAAATAAAGTCTAATAGTTCTTCCCCCACCCTCTTTTTCCTCCCCAGCTTCACCCATTCTATAAACTTTCAGGGATATCTTTATTGTTATTTCTAATTTTGGAGAAAAGTAACATTTCCTGAGATTCAATTTCACTCATAATTGTTGGAAGGAAACTAAATTGTCCACTGTAAACAGTCTGTGTATTGTGTAAAATGAATCTTTATTATAGCCCAATGGGAATTCTAATAAATTTTCCAGTTCAAGTTCTTCCTTTATTCTCTTTTTGAAAAAAAAAGAATCTAAGCTTCTTTTTCCTTACAGGGCTATTAACATCAATTCAAACATTCTGCAGAAGAGATCTGAAATCTCTCCATACATAATATTACATATACAGATAGTTATATTTTAACAAACAATTGCAACCATTCTATCACCACTATCATCATCCTTTTTCTCTGGCAGCTTTCTTTTCTGGAAATTAGAACGTTTTTTCCATTTGCTTGAGTGCATACTTAAAGTCAATGACAAAAAATACCTCATTAGTTTAGTCTGGCAAATGCAACATTGTTCAGTACCTTCCCCACTCAACATTTATTCTACTGCTGCAAAATGGAAGCTAACTTTCATCAGGCTAGAATTAATAGTACAGTCTCCAATCCTTTTTAATTTCATGGATATTATATTTAAATTAAAAAATCAAGAATCATTGCCAAGTAATACTAATATTAAAAATAATATTATTTGTAAACTGTTGTGTTTGAACGTTTAATACAAAATGCTTGCAGAAACTCTTTTTTTTCACCGATACTCTGAAATCTTCATAGTAATTAGATCAATTGGCTCCCTAAGAAAGGAAGCAGAAAAAGACAATGCAATATGAATTTCACTCTCTTTGCTCAGATTTTAAGTAAGAAAAACCTAAGCTATAGTTTTGCTTTCCTTTCAACAATACAAAGTTCTGTGATGACTGATGAAAGTTTAGATCTAATTGTGTACAATTATTTTTTTTTAAGAGGGAGCAACATTGCTAACAACTCTATAGCAGGATTTTTCAAACTGTGATTCATGGAACCCCAAGGTTATATGAGAACTTGATGGCTTTCTATAAGGGACTATGCGTGGCAAGGAGAAGAAAGTTCATTCAAATGTAGAGGGCATTCATAGCAATTTCTGAGGCATAGTAGAAAGGGTGGGGGTTGTTCTTGCGCAAAATAAAAATAAAAATGCACAGATACTGAAACTGGCAGCAAAATTATTAATTGATTTATTAATAGCACTAGCACTTAGACTTATACACCGCTTTACAGTGCTTTACAGCCCTCTCTAAGTGGTTTACAGAGTCAGAATATTACCCTCGACAATTTGGGTCATCATTTTACCCACCTCAGAAGAATGGAAGGCTGAGTCAACCTTGAGCCTGGTGAGATTTGAACTGCCAAATTGCAATCAGCTGGCAGTCAGCAGAAGTAGCATGCAGTACTGCACTCTAACCACTGCGCCACCATGGTTCATTCATATGAGCTTATTTTCCCTATGTATTTCCTATGTGGGCAGGTTATAAGGAATACACAGATACAACAAACAGTTAGCAGAGAGGTACAGTTTATATAATGACCATTGACTCAAATTATAGTATCAATGAATAAACCCAAATTAAGGGACATAAGAAATTCTTGTACTATTGTAGCATCTCAAATTATCTGTTGCAATGCTCTTCTAAATAAATGGCAATCCCCCCAAAAATCTAAAAATGAAAAATCTCATGAAAGTTTGTAGTTTTAGGATTCTTTTTCTGATTCTTAATTTTGTATTTGAAGGATAGTGGTGGTGATTGGCAGAAGCAAATGTGTTCTCCTTTTAATCCTGGATAAGATCAAGGTTGACCATTGTGTGAACAGAAAATCTATTTCTTTACAAGTCTGCTGTCTGTACAGAATCAGTTCTTAATATGAAACCCACAATACTACTTTCCAATATCTGAAAAGTTAAAATGCTAGGAACAGAATTTTAGAAAGTTATTTCTCCCAAATCTATTAATTCTCCATTCATAATAAAAGCTCACAAAGGTACTTTTCTAGGAGATGGGGAATGGATGCAAAAAAGAATGTTAACACTGCATTCTCTTAGTCAATTTTCTTTGCTAAGTCTTCTTCCTGTTTGCACAGGCTTCCATCCAAACACTAAAGTGGACAATAAGGCTTTCCTGTTTGAAGCAAATGGCTCCCAAGTAACCTCTTACAGGCTAAGTATCCTGTTGTGAAAAAGATATAAATATGAATGTTTCAGTCAGGCAGGTCTTAAAAGAAGTGAAGAAACTATTGAGATGGTAGGGTTAAAGAAAATTCAAATGTATATTTTATGATATTTTATTTCAAAATAAAATTTAAAAAATACAAGTTAAAAAAGTGGGAGAGAGAACATCTCACATAACAAGAGTGTAAAGGAATAAACTGACTGCTTACAGTACTTGATATATTGTAAAGGTGCCTAAGGAGATAATCTAACATAAAGTATCATAAGGAGAAGCTCACAGAACACTTTTAAATGGGGTATATATATATTATATAATCCCAAATATAGAGATTTAAACCTGATGACAGCCAATGTAATATGGTTGTTAAAATAATGGATTAAGAGTGGAGGAACACAGATATTGTCTTCCCTTAGGCATGGAAGATAGCAGGATATTCTTGGGCCAGTCACTTCCTCTCAACCCAAATTAGCATCTGCAATAAACCAGATTAAAACCCAAATTGCATCACGTTTTAATAAGCTTTACTATAAATACTAGGTAAGTGCAAGTTGACACTGCAACTAGCAGGAGAAATGCTAAATAGAAAAGCAATAAGTCTAACCTAAGGTGCCAACACTGAAACAACAGCAATGATTAACACATCCATTTATCAAAATTACCTCAGAAATCCCATTATGTATATGTTTCTTGACAATCTCTTGCAACAAGAGTGTACACAACAGACACTTTGGGAACTAGAAGGAAAAAAACCCCTAACTGGTAGAAATATCAAGGAGATAACAATAATTAGCTGTGTATTAAGAATATTTTAAGCATGACAATGTATGTTCTTTTTAAAAATGACCAATTCTCAGCTATAATGGTCAAAGGGAAAAGTAGAATGCAAAAATCTTGGGGCCACTGATCATCAATTTCTGTAAATGAAAGTTTGAAAATTGTCATGTGATTTTTTTACATACTGTATGCATTCACATACAACACACACTATTGAATTTTATAAAGAAATGCATATATAAACAGAAGTAAAAGACATAAACAAATAGTCACTATTGTTCACAAATAAAATAGAAAGAACAGAAACTTAGAAATCTTTATTTAAAAATTCAGATTATTTGAAAAAAAATCTTGAGAAAAACTATTCCACATGCTGAGTCATTCTATGAGATTTTGTTGAAACTTGTTTTCATTAGATTAATATCTTTTTCTCCTAAACAACTACATTTCTCCTAAACAAAACACACATTACCTTCCAACAAATTTCCCACTAATCTGTAGCATGATTTCCCCCAAATATTTTACTCAGAATTTGTGGCCAATTCGTTTTTCATTTTTGCTGTACAAATTTTTGGAAAATAGGACTGTAAGAAAATCTTATCTCTGATTAATAACCTGTATTCTGTATGTCTTCACTGCTTTAAATTGGCCATTAAGTTAAGTGTGACTATAAATAGGAGTCCTCACCCTTTTAACTTGCTTCAGTTTTTCCTAGTTCTGAAAGCATCTTAAATACAGATTCCAGCAGGAAGTTTTGCCTTGCTCTAATCACTCTGTGTTATAGACTATTTCCTCCAACGATGCCACAACGCACACAATAATCCCATTTATTACTCATATGTGATTTCCTATCTAATCCAGGAAGATTTTCCAATTATTGTTTAAGACATTCATAAACAGGTAGTCCTTGTTTAGTGACTACAAATCACCCTGGCCATTCAATGATTAGTCTAAATGGTCACTCTTGAAGTCTGTTGACTCTTATCTGGTGCTAATTCACACTGACTGTTAGTAATTCAGATTCTTGTGTATAGGTTGTGTAGAATAAACTTGCAGTACTTTTAAACTCTACCCTATCTCCTGGTTTCTTGTGCCTGACAGTTACATTTTTATCACCTTCATATTTGTGATAATCATTAAACAAGGTAGTGGATTTTGTACAAAATTCAATTTTTCTGGAGCCATCTATACCAGAAGTTTCCAATGTCCAGGCCACAGGGTGGGTGCACGTGCCTGCCAGTTGTGCAAATGGAGCTCTTCATGCACACTTGCCCCCCGCTCAGGCCGAAACATCCCCTCTTCCCCCTACCCACGCTGATCTGCAAAGCTGTTAAGCAGGGGTCCTCAAACATTTAAAACATGGGGCCAATTCACAGTCCAGCAGACTGTTGGGGGAGCGGACCAGCTGGGGGGGGGCATGTCTAGGTGGTCATGTGACTGGGCGGGCATGGCCAATTTAGNNNNGAGAGACTTCTCTTTCTCTCTCTCTCTCTCCCCCTCTCTCTCTCACACACACAGACACACACTCCTTCCCTCCCTCCTTCTCTCTCTGGAGGCTGGAGCCCATTTTTGCCCTCCTTGGCCTCCAGAACCACTCTGCCGCTCAAAAACTCGCCCATTTTTTTGCCTCCTGAAGCCTCCGCACGTCCTGTTTTTGGCATCCTTGGGCTCCAGAAGGCGGATGGGAGCCGGCAGGTAGATGTGGTGGTGTGGCCGTGGCAGCCTCGTGGTCCCGAGTGGGCTGGATTAATGGCTTTGGCGGGCCATGTCCAGCCTGCGGGCCATAGTTTCAGGACCCCTGCTGTAAAGGTTGGGGAACTCTGATCTTTATCAAAAAACAACTTTAAGCATCACCTTTCTGTTATCTTACTCTCCCAAACTATGCTGTTTTACTGCATCATAGTAAACACAGGAGACACAGACCTATTCATTTAGGCTCTATCAACCCTCATGGTGAAAGAAAGACTAGTACCGAGACATCCATGTTTTTACTACTAAGATTTTCATTACTTTCAAACTAAATCATAATAATGTCTTCCTGGTTCAGTGCTTTAAAAAATCTTTTGTCAGACAGGAACTCATGCAAAATTCAGCTGCCCAGATCTTTCCTTGCACTCACATTCAGCTCAATATTACTCTTGTTTGAGGGTAAAATGATATATGGTGAGTCTGTATTCCATTACACTGAATATAACATTATAGTGATTATTTCAAAATGGCACATGAGAGTACTACCATGCATCATGCTGGGAAAGGTGTTTAATATTAATCACTACATTCCTTATAGTCCCTTGATGCAGTACTTCCTTGTATTTATTCTTCCAATGTTGTATATTCCATCCATCCATCTATCCATCTATCCATCTATCTATCTATTTATCTAATCTAATTTAATCTATCATCTTTCTCTCACACACACACACACACAGAGACTAAAGAGTTATTTAAGAAAAACTATGATCAATAACAGGATATCTTCATATATAAGTACAACAGAAAGAAGGCAGAACTGCTCACTCATCCTTCTCTTTGGCACTTCCAAATTTAGGCTTCGTTTTGCAGTAAATTTAGCTTTTTATAAATATTAATATTAATTGAAAGCACTTACTTTCTATCCATTCCATAATCTATAAAATTAAATGAGATGACAGTTTTGCAGATGATCATCATAACATTTAACACCGATTCAAGCCTATTTATTCATTACGGTATTTATTTCTCATCTTTCCCGCCAAAAGCTCAAGGCAAATATATAAATACACTAGCTCAAAATTATCCAATGAGATTAGCTGATCCTACATGGATTATATTTCCACCTGGCCTGAAGTTCTGAGTCATCTTATTATGTTGATGTGCTGTTATTTTCCCAATCAGGAGAAACAGCAAGAAGTTCAATGACTTGCACCACTGTTCTGGTTCAATCCATGTAAACTTATCATCAGCAATTTTTAGATTGATAGATAAATCTTTTAAAACAAAGACATAATACATTCATTGTCTGAAGTACATTTTCTCATATTGTTTCATTGCCCTATTTTACAATCTCTTTTAGAGAATGCTTCCCTTCCCCCCTATATTTATTGATTTTCTTTTCCTTGGTAAAATCTCCAACTGTGGGATTCTTGCAATTAGTCCTTCTATATTTCCCTGAGAAATGGGATTCACTTTCCTTCAAAATTAGGCAGATAATTCTCTAATCCAGGAAAATTGGATTCATTTCCCTCCAAAATAAGCCCTGGGAGCTACTTGTGATTCTTCTCCATATGACTGGTTGTGTTAATTAATGGTATAAGAGTTGACATTTGAACATTTATCAGAACAAATTGCTCATTGTATGTTGATCAGGGTGGATAAAAATAGACCATTGAAAAAAATAAATTTAAAAAAGCCAGATTTTTTAATTTAAATCTGAATTTTTTAATTTAATTCAGATTTTTTTAATTTAAATCTGATTTTTTTTTATTTTTATCAAATTTGTTTTAATAAATGCTTTTGGAGTAAAAATCTAACTAAAGATAGTTTTCTATATAAGATACATTAATAATTTCATTCAGCATGAAATGGAGCTTAGTTATGTAGCACAAGGCTGTATATTCTGCAATATTGGGACTGTTGGTGAGTCAACAGCAGGTCAGAGGAGGAGCAGTGATGACAGTTGCTCTTTAAACATTATGATTTAAATTGAGTTGATTTAAATCAAGCCTTTTTACTCATGATTTAAATCACTAGTAAAAATGCTTGATTTAAATCAAATCCACCCTGCTGTATTGTAATATTCTGACAAAAATATGGGAATAATGCATAAAATAAAAAGAACTTTCAATCATTCACTTTCACAGCTGGCAATCAATTCCAGCCTCTTAGAATTATAAAGGATGCAAGAGTGGAATATTATTTTAAAAGTATTCTGAATTTAAACATTTCAAGCCCCCCAAAAAGATTGTTATTGGAAGTGTTTGGACCATGAAATACCCCTTGTGATAAGGTCAGAATAGGACTGGAACATAATTGGAAAAATGTTCTTCAGGCTTGTAACATTCAAACTGAAAACATTTTGCACAGTTTTTCGTATTTGGTGCATAGCTGAGAATCAATAACTTAGAAAAAAACAAGTCAAAATGTCTCCCAGATATGGATACTGGGACTAAAATTTTGTTTAACACATCTACAAAACTGAGGTACATCTAAAATAGCAATATTTGTTGGATTTCCTGCTGCATGGGAAACATACAGATTCATCAATATTTATGTTGTTTTAAATAATATGTATGCTGTAACAAGCTAAGTGAAAGTATTGAATAAAAGAGAAAACATGTAGCTCGGTGGTGCTCTCTGAGCTTGGTTGTTTGCTTACAGATGTTTCATTACCCAACTAGATAACATCATCACTGCTGTATTGAATCCAGTGTAATATATTTGTGTGTGTGTGTTGTATTGATTTAAACAACTCTCATTTAAATTACTTCTTTAAATTATATAGAATAACGATTACTATTAGATTTAGGTTCACTTTCAAGCATGCAGTGTCATGAAGGTCTTTTGGGGGTTGGGAGTTAATCCAAGAGACAGTATACAGAGCAAACTTGTGAATTTCTCTATCTTTTTATTAGCAAGATAAAACAAGACATTTTCAGGCAAGTTAAACAATTTAGGCAGTACCTTGTTAAAGAAATTAAGCAAGATTTTTTTCCCCAAATTCTTCTACCTTCCTGAATATTTTTGATAAATGCCCACAATGTAATAAAACATAGGCATGATTTACGTACATCTGATCAAGCAATATATATGTGCAGCCTATAAGGTTGATTAAATGAGCGCAATGCTGTTTCTAGGTTCCTCCTTTGAGTTCAATAAAGGGAATAATTATGCTGGCTGTCATTTCTCTTGGGCTGGAAAGATATTTCCTTTCTCTCTCTCTCCAGCTTCCCATAGAAGTTGGTACTACACTGTACTAAATTGGGTATTTATATGGGTTGGTATTCATCTTCCTCTTTCTCATTTTGAGCCATTACAGTATCAAATCTGCAGTTCTCCAATGAACTTTTCTGATATCTGCCCTGTAAATCATCATTTTTCAGGATTACAAGACTGCCTAGCCGACTTAAAAATCACTAGCTAATTTCTTTTTCAGTCTTCAAAATTTCTTTAAGACTCCCATTTTTGTTTCCTCCCTACCTGTACAGTAGAGTCCTATTTGTCATCTAGTCACTAGATGTCACAATGACCATCTAGTCCATCGGTATCAAACTCACTGGGTAATGTTGCTGTCAGGTAACATTTCTCCATGTTTTTCCCATTCGTGGAGCTGGGGTAGGTGTGGCCTGTGTGTGAGGCATATGGCCCATGGACCACCAGTTTGATACCCCTGACCTAGTTCAACCCTTTATAATGCAGACTGTTCAGTGCTTTCTTAAAAACCTCCATAGAGGGAAAACCTACAATCTCCAAAGGTAGATTTTCCACTTTTGTGGAGATCTTACCATCAAGAAGATTTCCTTTCATTTGAATCTGATGTTGTAGGTACAACTTAATGCTTTTATTTCTGTTCCTAGTTCCATGGAAAGTGATTCATTGACATCTTCCCCGGATCTTCTCCTAAAGTTCTGAATATGGCTAAATGTTTTTGTTTTTAATCCCAAATTCTTCCAGCTTGTCCTCATAGGGAATGTCCTCAAGTGCCTGATTTATCCTTATAACACTCTATACCTATTCCAATCTATCCGTATCCTTCTGGAAGTGTGCCCAGAATAATACAAAGTTCTCAGATGTGTGCGGATTCACCAGTGCAATTAAAGGCAAGTAAGAATTTGATGCTTCTTTAATTTGATGAGTCTTCTAGTGCAGTTCAGAGTTCTAGCAGCAGACCCACACTGCTAACTCCTGTTCAGCATGTTAATGATTTATGTTAATGACTACATCCAAGTTCTTTTCTGAACTTGCATTTTCAAGCCATGTATTTCCACCTTGTATATACGTTCTAGATGTTTTATTTCTAAATATAATACCTTGTATTTCTCTCTTTTATAAGACATTTTATTCCTCTCAGTCCAGTCTTCTAACTCAGTGGTCTGCAAACTTAAACACTCAAAGAGCCATTTGAACCAATTTCCCATAGAAACAAAACACTGGGAGCCGCAAAACCTGGGTGGGCGTGGCCAACTCAATGTCACTCACTCCCACTG
>JANHFK010003857.1:833200-844111 GCA_036250565.1 Sibynophis collaris | reverse complement strand
CGCGCACACGCGACCCCCCCTGTGCTCCCCCTGCTTTTGGCACACAACAGCAAAAAGGTTAGCCATCACTGCTATATAGTAACACTCCACCAAGGGGAGGAAAGTAAATGCGTTCACATAAAATACAAGCAGACACACCCACATTCCTGCACAATGTACATACATAAAGCACAACATTATATATAAATGTATATTTTAGTCTTCCATCAACTTCCAGTGGAACAATTCAATGGAACAATAGAATGGATGAAAGAGATTTAAAATATCTGTCACTTACTTGCTCATTTAATAGAAGTAGCTATCTGGCCAAGAAGCATAGCTAAAGTCACTCAACAGAAGTGCCTCTGCTATGGCTATATGGGGGACATGGGGGAGGAAGAGGCTATGAATCTAAATAAACATTTTTTTTTCTGCCCAGACTACTTATCTTTTCTTTGGAGTTGAAAATCTGTATGTATTGGTAGCCATCTTCATTTCATCCCTCTAGATTAGATTCTGTCTTCAATATTGCATAAGCAAATTATGAGGATATCCTAAACCAATACATCCTTGAAAAGACAACTCGTTTTACCTGATTTGCTGAGAGGAATTCCTGGTTATTGTCATTCATTCCCATATACATGTTCTCTCCGTCAAACTGGAATGACAGGGGAAAAAAATAATCAAAATGCAAGTATACTGGAACCGTCAAGAAATTGCTAAATTCTATAAGCAGCCCATCTAACCGCTTGATTGAGTGACTGTTTGATTTATTGCTGAAAATAATTCTAAATGTTACAGAAATTAGAACAAAATAAGCCCAAATCACAGCATGGGACTTACAGAAGTTTCATGTAAACTGGTCTGTAGTTATCCCCAAAAGTTGTATCACCACTGTGTGCAATTAAAAATCAATATGATGGGAAGTTTGCATGTATCAATGCATGGACTTTCACTACTTTAAAAGCAGGGAAATAAATTGTATAACTTCTAAAGAAAAATGAGCTGTTTGTAGAAATCATATGGTATAAGGAGGATGATTAGGAAATCAAGTTTAAAATTAATTGAAAAACCAGGTCTAAGAGACAAAGTCTCATATCACACATAGCTACTTGCATGAAGGAAATTATCTGTTGGCATAGAACAGATTGTTCTCCATACTAGTTATTATTAAGATAAGCCCTATCAGAAATTAGGAAAGAACCTTTATGAATAAAAGATGGGTCTAAATCACCTTCAGGTTAGAAAACTATAGAATTGAAACTAAATAGTTTGGACCAGATTATCAGAAGATCATCTATTTTCGTATTTCTATATCATGTTACTGGGGCCCAAAATATCTGCATTGGAAATGTTTCTTAAGGTGATCTTGGAGTGAGGTACATGCTAAATGACAAAAGGGTGTCGATTTTGTTTTTAGAAATAAGGTCCTGTTTGCAGAATTCCTTCCCAGAGATACTCATCTAAAATCTATTTGCTCCAGGTCTTCAATCTTCAAGGTCTTTAAATACAACTTTACTGCTGCTTTAATTTCCTTTACTGTTTTGCTGCTTCATTTACTGTGATTTTATTATATACAGTTATCTTTACTGCAAATTATTGTTTTATTCTTTGTACTTCCCTTTTCTAACAGGTTTGTTTAGTTGCTACAGAAATCTTGAGTATTGGACAACAGACAAGAAAGGAAGGTAAACAGTAAATTTATTGTCTTCTGTCCTTTCTTATGAGCAGTGAGCTTGGTCATAACAAATGAAGGTTTAATGGCAAAATCTAGCCTGGAGAATCCTTTCAAAGAACTAAAAGTGCATTTATTTTCATTAGTATTTCTCCAGAATCAGCATTGGGTTTTTTAATGTTATATTTATTTAGAGAAGGAAAACTTTAGGATAAATTCACTTGCTCTGAAGAAAAAGGATATTCAAGTTGGTTTTGCTGTTTCTTATTTTATTTTTAATATTGTCTGGTGTTTTGTGAGCCACCTCAAGTCATTTCTTTATTGTTAAGTAATCATAATTACCATAATTATAAATAATAAAACATTCAATTATCATAATTATAATTAAATGATCAATTGAGGATTTTGAGTTGTTTTATATTATAACTATATAATAATTTACTTACCATAATAAACTTTTATTTGCCAACCCAGACATGTTCTGTAAGTTTCTATCCCTACATACTTTGACTCCTCATTCATAAAACTTTCATAAAACATTCATAAAAGATAAGAATGTGAACACTTCACCTGCCTTGTATCTTTTACTATTATAATATAACAAATATTCTGATTATTTTATGTACTTCACATTAAATAATAAAATGCCATTGGTTGGCAAGCATCTACTTTTAATACTTATCAATTATTGAATATTAGATGGAATTCAGTACCAAATCAAAAAAGGAGAGTTGAAATGAATTAAATTGTAATGAAAAATATGCAACAAACATCTAATAAAAGTTTGGAAAATGATTTAGTCATTAAAATAATTTACTCCTCTGCAATCCAGTGGAAATAACGTAGCTAAAATTCTTAGAAGGACTGTCTACAGCAAGTGGTTTCCAACTTTTTCAGATCACAAAACATGTTATTTTAAAAAAAAAAATCCAAAAAACCCTGATCAAGAAGCAAAGCTCTAGTGATAGAATATTGGCTGCAATTTTTTTCTCCCTTGGTTTCTCCCTATAGGCCACTGCAGAACTGGAAAACTGATCTACAGAATTAGTAACACGGCTGTTAAGTGAATCTGGTTTCCCCATTGAATTTGCTTATCAGAAGGTTGTAAAACGTGATCACATGACCCCAGGACACTGCAACTGTCATAAATGTGAGTCAGTTGTCAAGCATCTGAAGGTAAATCACCTGATCATGGAGATGCTGTAACAGTCATAAGTCACTTTTTTTCAGTGCCGTTTTAACTTCAAACAGTCAATAGCGAACTGTTGTGAGTTGAGGACTAACTGTATTGGAGTTACTATTATAATTTATATACATACATACACACATACTCATATATCTCCCATACAGATTTTTTTTTAAAAAAAATGATAATAAGGGGAAGGGAATATTGCAACTGTCATTCCATCAGCAGGTGCTACTTCCATTAGCACATTATTACCTTCTTTCTAGCATTCATACATTACTCTTGGTTTTATCATTTCGGATTCTCAACTACTCCATTTTCTACAATAGTTCCTACTAAACAGTTTAGGTTGCAATGAAAGAATTATCTTAGATTTACCAAGAAAGTGGTATGAAGACAAATGAATTCATCTTTCTTTGGAAAGTGAGGAAAGTTATCTTAAAATGTCTTTTCTTCTTCTTTTTTTGAGCTCATATGCCGTTTTCTAACTATATGGACCTGGATCAGTAAACGCTACAGATTCAAAGCCACCACAGTTGGTTCTAGCAACTGCTGAGCGACATCTAGAAATCAAACTAGAGGATTGCACCAATAGTCAATTTATTTTACTTCACATGAAAGCTATGCTTTTGAGCAAAGAAAGTATTAGTGCACATTTTTCAAATCACACATATTCATGTATCTCTTATTTTCCATCTTCAGGAGGCAGTCTAATATCATCACTATTACTTTAGATTTTAGCAGATATGTGTATGCCTTTCTTAACTGTGCTATTTGCTTGAAAGCCAATTCAAACTCTCCCTTTTCATAATTCCAATTTGGTAATACATATCTATTTTATTGCTTTATATGCTATTCTTTTCCTAGCCCAGTAACTATAATGAAGCCTATCTTGGAAATTACTATGCTTCTGATTGCCAAGCAGTGAGGCTGAAAATCAACTCTCAAAATTCAATGAAAACTTCAGAACTTCCTCCCTGAAGATTAGATTTGTTTTAACTCCTGAAAGCAGTAAGAACAAAAAAAATATTAAAAAATCTTGCTGCTAGCTTATTTTTTTCAATTAAATGATTGCAACTTATGCTATAGCCAGATGAATAGATGTATGATGTGTTATCACTCTGTGGCAGAAAGCAGTTGGAGACAATCAGCTTTATAATTGCCCCCTCTTTATGACAGAAACAAAACATTTTAATATTTTCCATTTGTTAAAATGATTTTCTCTTAGTTTTGATTAGAACTATCTCCTCATGTATATAGAGATGCTAATCAATTTCAGGAAATAAGGCTAATACATTTATTATACTCTATTTCCAAGCAAAATTGATCCAATTTATTTTTAATCAACTAAGCATGGTAGACAATAAAAACTTTTCTGTTATTGGCAGGGGAATAGTTCAGAACTATTATGCTAATTATTCTTCCTCCCATGTCACTGATTATTGAAATATATTTTGATATTGCTTTTCTGCCTTTTGCAACAGAAAAAGTATGGTGATATACCTAATCACAGTACAGCCATGTAATCTAACTATTCTAATTTAATGGGTTAATTACCTATTAATTTGCACCCACACAGTTAACACAAAGTCAATAAGTTAACATAAGTTAACATCAAAATAGGTTTAGACTATAGATTACATAATATTTCATACTGCAGTGCCTTTCCAGATCTTAAAAATAGATCTTGTGGGTTCTGACAATGCCTACTCTCAAGTGTATGCACATAAATTATATAAATAAATGTTTCTTTAAAAAAAATTAACAATCCTTTTTTAAAAAATAGAAATAATCAAGCCGGTTGAAGAGAATCAGCATAATGCAGTAGTTAAGGTGCTGAACTAGTAATGGGAAGATTCAGGTTCTAGTTCTCTGTGGTGCATGGGAACCAGGTGGGTGACCTTGGACTAGCCACTCATTCTCAATCCAAATCAACATCAAGCTCTCCTACAAACTGACTGATAAAACAATCCCCTCATGCTCTACCCAAACACACTTCACATCATGCATCATGTAAATATTACATTAGGCAGTACAGTGTAAAAACAAGTGTTTACTATACATTGGGGAAAATGCTAAGAATATGAAGAACAATTAAGCCAGTTGAAGACCTGAATTTAAAACAAAATATCTCATATGGAAGATTATTGCCGGTTTTATTATATGCAATTCAGAGTTACTTCTTCATGTGAGATGTGAAGCCACATTCAAGGTCAAAACATACCTGGAATTAATGTTTTATTATTATTATTATTATTATTAAGCTTTACTGATATCCATTTCCTGAACTTCAAATACATGGATCTTTCCTTTTATTCTCTATTAAACTATCTAGCTTAATATTGAAGATATGCTCAAGTATCTAGATGTTATGAATGCTTTTCTTCCTAATTTTTATTTTGCCATAATGACATTCTACTGCTGTTCCTACCTGTTGGTTAATAAATGCCCAAATATAATACCAGGCAGTATATACCATAGTAAAAACAAAAGGAAATCAGGACACTATAGTCATTATCTCAATGAAGATATTCATTATTTATGAAAAATTAATGGAAGTGGAAAGAGATACAAGGATAGAATTATTTGCAATTGATGATAATTACAAAATATAAATGGGGAAAAGATTTTAATGGCTTTTCAAGATCAGAAGCAAGATGGGGCATTCCAAGAATAATACGTACCCCAAATAAAAAGATGTGAGAAAGGTGGCAAACAAACTGAAAATGTGAGCTTTCACAAGAAATAGCCAAAGGAATGAAGATTCTGGCAGACTATTCCAATTTGGTGCCCAATTATGCTGAATATTTCCAATCATCCTCAGACATGAAGAAGGTTGATTTACAGATAAAGAAGAAGCAGGGAAAACATATGAAAACAAGAAATTTTTGAAGAAAAAAAAGGACTACATTGAAATAGAATCTGCTTTGTCTGACAGCATTGCAAAATAGGATAAGCAAGATAAATCAGCTGAATGGTTGAAATATCAAAATAAATAAAAACTTTTCATCCACATTGTGAATGTCAACCACACACCATGCTGCAGACTCAGACATTTAATCCCTATCCTAACTAGTAAATATTGTTCTTATTCATGTTTAGGATCCACCAGAAAAAAATAGAAACAGAGAAGAATTGGAATCCTGAAACTACAAGAACCTGGACCAATACAGGAACCTTGAAGCCAACAATCATTTTGCTTCAGGTTGTTTTCTACTTCTATATAAGTAGATAAATTATCTAGTCAGAAATATTGAACTTACTGATTTGTTTTATGCCTGATGTTCAATTTTCTATATCCCGCTATACTGGGATGAAATCTACTTACCTTCCCTACCAGTTTGGAGATCCGTGCACCATAAGCACGCACTCAATTCACTCATGTGCATGCCATCATCACATCCAATTTTTGATCCTCTGCGCATGCACAGAAGGCTTTGCGCATGCACAGAAGGCTTTGCGCATGCGCAGAAGGCTTTGCGCAGAAGGTTAAAAGTCAGGAAGTAACAACATCCGGGTGGGTGGGCGGAGCCTTGAATTGCCCGCTATGGGTTCGCTGAACTACACGCCGCCGCTGCTACCAGCACACGCAAGCCGGACAAAATCAGCAGGATTTCACCACTGCCGCTATAAGAGAAGTCAAGGGCCTGTTGTTATCATTCTTCAAACTGGATTCCATAAAATCTAAACTATTAAAGTGTCCATAAAGACAAAAAAAGGAACAAAAGCTCACCAAATTTTGGTTTAATTTAAAATATTGCAATATCTTTTAATCTGGCTTAGTCTTAAATTTTTCATTTTGTTATTATTACTATGAAAATTGTTTTCTATATTGCTACAGGATTACTGAGGTTGTCTGTAAGAAGAGCAGTACACATATTATGTAATATTATAAATGTAATTACGAATCCCAAGATGCAAAAGCTACTTTTTGCGACCAGACCATAAGAAAGTCAGCAGGGGGCTGCAAATGGCAAACACGTGACATCCTCACTTATTGAACTGTGTGGTCCTTGCTTAACAATGACAACAGGACTGTCAGAATTGCCATTCCTAAATGGCTCAGTCACTTATCAATGGCAATTCTAGTACCAATTGTTGTTTATTAACCAAGGACTACCCGTAATACCATGTAAATAACTTTTAAGATTGAATTTGAAATGACCTGAATTTTAACCTAGTTTCTCTTGTAAGCACAGCTATGTGGCTCTAGACAGCATTACTAGCTGTCTAGAGCCACATGTAGCCACCGGATGGACATCCATGCTTGATAGTCTTCAAGATTCTGTATATGCTAATTTCTAGAGAATTTGTCATAGAAATTAGAAGCAAAGTGTGAAACTAAGAGAAAGACCAAGGTGCTCAACTTTTTCATTAAAACAAAACAATATTCAATACAACTCAGCACTGCACACTAGAGTGCTTTGACTCTGAAACTCTGCCAGAAAAAAATATTTATTCTAGTTTTATCTAAAAATATATACAATCAATTTAATACCCTCCCTTCGAACTGTTGGTTAGATTGAAACTATCTTAACTCATTTATACTACAAATATAAGATGGATCCAATTTTATTAAGAGGCTGATTATTACATATCTCAAACTTCTATAAAATGAGACTCAGTCCAGATCTAAGTTTTTCTAACAATAACACGTTAGGTGAACAATTATATTTTCTTTCATTCCCTACTTTCTGCAAGAAACTGCATATGTTCTCAATTACATTACTTGATACACCCTGATTTAGATTCATTTTATTGCTTTCATTTCAAATTGTGGGTGAATGCAATTGTTGCTTTCAATGGTTGGAAACTAATCAAAGAGAGAAGCAACCTGGAATTAAGGAGAAACTTCCTAACAGTGAGAACAATTACCATATTTTTCGGAGTATAAGATGCATCTTTTCCCCCCCAAAAGAGGGTGAAAATCTGGGTGCGTCTTATACTTCAAATATAGCCCCACCCAGCCTCTCAAATGGAGGTTTCAGAGACTAAAAAAAAGCCTCCAAACAGAGCTTCGGTAAAAAAAACCCTCAGAAACATAACTTCAGAGGCTTTTTTTTCTGAAGCTCTGTTTCGAAAGCTTTCAGAGGCAGAAAAAGAAGTTTTTTTCTGAAACGGAGTTCCAGAAGTTTCAGAGGCAGAAAAAAAAGCAAAAAAAAGCAAGGCCCAGAGCTCACAACCAATGAGCTTCTTGCTAAAATTAACCTCTGGGAACAGCTGACTGGGGGTATTCTGGGAGGCTGATCCACCGGCCAATCAGCCTTTTTCTTATTTTCCTCCCCAAAATCTAAGGGGCATCTTATACTCTGATGCATCTTATACTCTGAAAAATACGGTAACCTGTGGAACAGCTTGCCTTCAGAAATCGTGGGTGCTCCAACACTGAAGGCTTTTAAGAAGAGATTAGACAGTCACTTATCTGAAGTGGTATATGTTCTCCTGCTTGAGCAGGGCGTTGGACTAGAATACCTCCAAGGTCTCTTCCAGCTCCTATCCTATCCTATCCTATCCTGGTCTGGTCTATTAATTATATTATTTCACTTATTAATTTTATCTTTCCTTTTTCCCAAATATATCATTACATTGGACAATTTAGTAGACAGTTATAAAAGAAAATGCTTCACCAAAAAGTTCCCTTGGGCAGGAGCTACTTTCACCAAGTGCTGCCTTGTATTCCTAGGACTTTTCACAAGCTTTTGTTAACCTCTAGGTTTCTCAAACTTTGGACAAGTCACCCTAGAGCTAGGCAATAGAGACAGGTCTTTTAGCAGAAAGGCTTAGAAATCCTTGGCTGATCTAACTAATCAGCCAATTCCCCAATAAGACATAGCATATGGTGGCAACCATTATTAATTAATTGAAAGAATGGATTCCTCAATAGAAACAATTATGATCTTTCATACTGTGGTAACTCTTTGCATGGTGTGTATTATCATTGCTTTCACTTGTTGATGAACATTTCCAAATGACCTTGGACATAAAAAATTTACACTCCCTACTTCCCCCCACACAGCAACAAGGTAAATCTTACAGAAACAATTATTCAGTGCACAAATGAAAGACTACCTGGCAATTAAATCCTGAATAATCTAACCTTGAGTTCTATGAAAGAAAGAAAAATGGCTTATAAATAAGATAGAAACCAGCTTTACAAATTTTTTAGGGGTTGAGTTGAAATAAATTCCTAATATATGATTATTACTTTATATAAAATACACAAAGAAAATAGAAAGTTTAGTCCAAAAGTAATCCTAAAAAAATAGTATTCTTCTTTTGCAAAATTAGTTTTCTTCTCCCTGACTTTAGATGCAACTCTATGGAACAATAAAACCACTTACTTTAGACAAGCAAGGGGCCAATTTGATACATCATTGTAACTGAATGAGCCTATTTAGAAAGCTTACAAATAGATAAAGTACAAACTTTATCACCCTGGAGGGCAGAACTTCTTTAAACAATATTCTAGACCTTAATCTACCTTATCTAAGTAGTATTCCATTGGATTTAGTTAAAATGGAAAAGTCATACTGCAAAGAAATGAATTCTTTAAAAAGAAAGTAAAATTAAACATTTTAAATAGTATTGAATGACATCCAAAAAAAATGATAAAGGAGACATAAATGTTATGCACTGCTGCGGATATATTCAAATGACAAGCAGAATATATTGTTTCAAAGTGTGTTGGCAAAGATTCAGAAAAGCATATAAAAAGGCATGGCTTTAGACAAACCCTTTCAAGCAGTATTACTGTAACTATGTTAAAATCTGTTCTAAGAATAACTCCTAGAGACAATCAACACTTTTCAACATACATACACCACTTCTTTTGAAGTTTAAATATTTTTACTAGGGTAATAAATGCAGGTTATAAGCAATATAAACAGCTATGAAATGCAAGCATATTTATGGCATGGTATCCTACTGGCCCACCATCAAAATAGTGTTTTTTATTTTAATCACAAGTAAAGCAAAATCCTTTATGTTCCTTTCTGGTTTTTATATTCTTTGAAAACAAAAACATTTGATGATATATCTTGTGACATACTGATTAAGAAATCAGTTGGGCTGAATGGAAATTCTATTCTATTCTATTCACAGCTAGTCAGCAATATCCAGAGCTGCCTTCAACCTTTTCCCATTAATGGAATGAGTTACCGAAAAGGGTGCTACAAGGTTCACTCCTAGATATTCTTCAATCTTTGTATTTGCTAATTTCACGATTTCAAATTAAAGTAACCCCATCAAACTGCCTTCTTGCAGAAACACATTAAATAAGGCTTATTTACCATCTCTTGGGGGACATAATTCCATTGCACAAAATTCTTTTTTTTTAACATTCAATATTATCAACAACGGTATTGCTTTTTATTCATTTACTTTAAAGCCACATGTTAAGTGGTAAGTGTACTGACTTGGATTTGTGGAGAGAGATTATTTTAACACAATGACAATAAATGTTTAACTGCACATCATTCTTCCTTTTTCTTCTATCATTTCCTATTTTGCTTTGGTTTCTTTTGAATAACTCATACTTCAATTATTATATTCCAATCATGGCTTTCTTCCCATCAGAACCCCTTATAGCTTTGAAGGTATACTTGCCTTCATGTGCTAAGTCTTCAAGCTCATTCTGCTTATTTTCCATATTGTGAACATTCATATACCCGTATTTTTCGGCATATAAGACGCACTGGCGTATAAGACGCACCTTAATTTGGGGGGCTGAAAACAAGAAAAAAGAATTCTGCCTCTTTCTACCAGCACCAGGATCAGTGGCATCCTCACTTCCACTCGGGTTTTGATGGCGAGCAAGACAGAGCTTTTCATCTGTTTGAAACGGACCCTATCACCCTCCACGCCTTTGGCTGGAGTGGGTGGGGTGGGGGATGATTTTCATGGGGCAGAAGAGGGACTTGGCCCTGAGGGCTCTGCTTTCGGGATGCTGCCGTCTTCTTGCCTGTGGCTGAGGGCATTGGGGGCCTGGTTTTATCGTAGGAGGGAAGCACGGGGATCGGGACTTATTTGGCAGGGCGGGTGCTTCTGCGCAAGGGAGGGGCAGGGGGGCTCA
>JANHFK010003857.1:816514-829345 GCA_036250565.1 Sibynophis collaris | reverse complement strand
GATAGCATAGGACAGGCTTCTGTGGGGCAAGCCTGAGGGAGAGAAGGGTCAAGAAGGCCTGAGGAAAAGAAGGTGATAGGATAGGAGACCTTTCTGTGGGGCAAGGCTGAGGGAGAGAAGGGGAGAGGAGAAGCCGATCGTAACTACTCATTAATTTTCAAGCTGTAAGTGTCAATTTATCAAGCCCCATCACATAATTTTGTAGTGAAGCACAGGTATCCAGCTAGTAGATCCTATAAGTAATCATCTTAAGTTTGAAGCTTAAAAATGAGTAGAAAGAGTCTACATGATTGTCTTAAATTAAAGAAAGGTTCTTTAATACTTTAAACATGAAACAATTAATTATATATTGAACCTCCACATACAGGAATTTGCTTCATTCAGTATCTGTTATTAACAAAATATAGGCTTTTCCTATTATTAGGGTCCCACTGTTTTTGGCATGTTTTTAGATCTGTTGTATATTTCAACTTAGAGCTCCAGATACCTATATTGGCATTTTGATTGCCTTATAGTCAGCCCATACAGATTGTTCATATAGAACCACATACTCAATTTTAAGTGAGAGTTAATGTTAGTGTTAAACTTAGAGTGAGGCATAACACTAAAAATGTGGTTTCTTTACCTCAGCTGTGGTTTATTTATATGACTACCTGGTTTTTTTTTAGCGTGACTAAACTCAATATGAAATAATAGTTTGAAACTGGCTTGTGAAATTTGATTTTGCTCATTGTCACATATGAATTTAGAAACATAGAACTTCTACAGGAATAGAATTCTGTAAGAGCAAATACCACCCTCAATATTTAATCTGTTTTCTAAATAACAATTATTACTTTTGTAGAGATGGCTTCTCCTGAAATTTTAAGGTAGCTACTGGTTGCATGGAAGTCCTATATTTCCACTCCCTTTATTTTATTCAAGTAAGCTATCTTATGAATCTGTCCAAAAATGCCTAAATTCTTCTCAAAGCTTACCTTTGTGCCAATTTTATTTTCATGTTTTTGTTCATATGGATTTCATTCTTATGCAAAATGTGTGTGTGTGTGTGTGTGTGTGTGTGTGTTTGTAGAGGGGGGAGAGGACAATGCTACATTCTCCCTTAGTCCAATCAACAAGTCTTAAACTTTAAAAGAGAGCAATGAGTTTAAAATAATACATTGATTGTATTGATCTTATCTGGAAGAGACCTAAATGGAAGAGCACAGTTAACTGACTTAAACAAAACAGTGATAATTAGGAGCACAGCTTAATGCTGATATTTAGCAAAACAAAGCTTATTTTTGAATGGGGTTCCTAAGTAAAGATTTGGTTGACTTGCCTAGAGAAAGGTGAAGCCTTTCAGTAAAAACTCTTGTACTCTTTGTCTTGCAAAGTTTTCACTCAAAACACTTGTAGAAAAACAAGCTAAATTCTCCTGAAGGCTAATGGTTTTTGTGATGCATTCTTATGCACATTATCTGGAATTAAGGGTGATATATTTGCTTTCTTTAAGCAAGTGTACACTGCAGCCAAATCTAATTTAATTTAATAAGAATTCCAGCTTAAATTATTTCATCATAATCATAAACACTGTACAATAAAATAACGGTACTTCATCACAGGGATAGACCAGTACATTGTGATATGCAGGCAGCCAAATTTACTTGAATATCAAACAAGTATAATTTTCTACTGATTTTCAACTGTAGACTTAGCATACTTAGAAAACACCTTTTTTAAAAAAAATAGCCTGTTCCCTTTTCCTCTGGTAATGCACTATATTCTTATTATGCCAACTATGGTTTGGCCACTGAAAAAAAATATTTTAATACCCGACTATTAGATAGCAATAAGGAGACAACACCCCTCCCACTTCACAATAGTCCTATTTTAACAAAAATGTGCACCTGAGCTATCCAAAACATGCTGTCCCAGGTGCCTTATAACGAACAAGATGACAGGTACCATCCATAATAATGTTAAAAGGAAACATCAACACAGAAAGGAAGCAAACAAGATGGAGGATGAAGAAACAGTTGTGCCATCTGCTTAATTACATCTGGGTAAAAGGACAGTTGTTAAAAATGTGTTATTAGTAGATATTGTAAAACAATTTGAAAGATATTCTAGGATACAGTATGTGCTAATTTGTGCTATTGTGGCCAGATAAGATTCTAGATTCATTTTACATTTGGGAAATAAGAGTTATCATTGTGCTTGATATAAACACTGATAGGACACTGAGATTAAGCAAATAAATGGTTTTGAAAGTGGAATTTTGTTGAAATGGAAGAAAGGACAGTATTTTTAAAAAAAATGTAGTAGAAAAAAGTAACATGACTTGGAAAATGAACAACCTAGGAAAGAAAATAATAATGATTTAGCTTTATGCTGTGCTCTACTGACAACAGAAGATAAGATTCAGTGTTAGAATGATAGTCTACAACCCTAGATATATTTACTAGGAATATGTCCACTGTAACTCATGGGTTTTATTTCTGAATAAGACACATGTAGGATTGCCTGTCAATGTTCTACCCCAGAATATTACATCTGCATTTAGTGTAATCTTTTGGGTAGTGCAGATTTGCCATGGGAAAGGGTAGTTATGCAGGAGTGAGTTCACATATAGTGCAGATTTGTTAATAAAATTGTGACGTCGATGACATCCTAAGAAAGCCCTGCAAATGCTACAGATCACCTCCTTGCACCGTGTGCTGTGACAGAAGGCAGATGATAAACAATAGCAGCCACGTGCTAGCAACTGAAAGAGAAGGAAAAAGGAAGGTATGAAAACGATGATAAAACTGGAAAAATATGCACAGAAGTAGTCCCTGCTGACTACTGCACCATTGTACCACTCTAAAGAAAACAGCATCCCCACAACAGATCATCCTCCTGGCTGAAGGGGAACTATCTTGGAGCATTGTGACAAGGAGCATACTGGAAGCCAACAAAGAAAACTTACTGCCACCATGATTATCAACAGAGTGCCCTCAAGGGGAAGAGTAATTGAAGCAGAAACAAGAGGAAAGATCTTGGTTCCTATATGCTAGCTATCTGACTCAGGAGGATACTGAATCACAGCAGAACTAATGGGTGAAAGGCCCCTGCGGGAATAAAGCAGGAGCAGGCCATCTCATTTGAATGTATAGACCAGGGCTCCCCAACTCCTGGGCGATGGACTCGTAATGGTCCATGACCTGTTAGGAACTCAGCCATACAGCTGGAAGTGAGTGGTGGGCAAGTGAGAAAAACTGAAAACATTACCCTCCTACCATGGTCTGGAAAAATGGTCTCCTACAAAACTGGTCCCTGGTGCCAAAAAGGTTGGGGACCGCTGGTGTAGACAATCCCTATATGGAGAGTTCCCCAATGGGAGTTAGGTCAGGTGGCTCTGAGAACTGTTAACTGGATTAATACAGTGAGGATTTTTAATTGTACATCCTTGGTGGCACCTAAGGACTGTTGATGAGGGCTCCCATTTTTCTGCAATAAGAGAGGAGAGGAGAGGAAACTGGGATTGGGAATGGGAGTTTTTTATTAGTAATAGTAGGAATTATGGCAATATGACAGCTTCCACAAATGGTGATTTGGAGGGAACACATTTGTATAGTCAAAGAAAGATTATAGTTAGCAAGGGGTTGAAGTGCTGTTAGTTTTATGATTGATTAATCTCTATGTGTTTATAACTTATGTCCTTAACACTTCTCAGTTGGCCTATTATAATGTGATCTACATGAGGCTGCCTTTGAAGATCATGTAGAAAATTCAGTTAGTTCAGAATGCCACAGTCTGGTTGTTAATGGATAGTTGCTGCTGTAAGCATTTTGCACCTGTGCTTCAGACTCTGCACTGGCTTCCTGTTAGTTTCTGTGTGCAATTCAAAGACATATTTTTGACTTGCAAAGCCCTATGTAGCTTGTCACTAAGATATTTCCAGGACTGTCTCTTCCATTCAATTTTGACCCACCTAAGGCAACCCTCTTAGGATAATCTATTAGTAGCCCCTCATTTTCATGAGATTCAGATGATGTACACCCACAAATGGATGTACATTTCTGTGTGTTGCTAATATAATGGAATTCCATCTTTCCTGAAATCTGATCAGCTCCTACCTTGTTAGATTTCAGGAAATTATTAAAAATATAACTTTTAAAGACAGTCTTTGATTTAGAGAGGTCACCGTCTATGTTTATTGTTTTCTGATTTTATTTTATATGTGGTTTAATTTGGAGATGGACTGTTTACTGTTATGTGCTTTTTAAAAATTCTGTGAACATCTTTTTGTTGAACTCATTTTAATTCATTAGATAGCTCTTAACGATGGCATGCAAAAAACAAATGTATTAGTGCAAAATCCTTTTTCTAAGCCAGTTGCCCCAGATAGTACAGCTTTCACTGAAAAGTCTTCACAATACAATACAATACAATACAATACAATACAATACAATACAATACAATACAATACAATACAATACAATACAATACAATTCTTTATTGGCCACGTGTGATTAGATACGCAAGGAATTTGTCTTTGATTGATATGTTCTCAGTGTACATAAAAATAAAAGATACATTCATTAAGAATCATAAGGTACAACACTTAATGATAGTCATAGGGTATAAATAAGCAATCAAATAATACTAAGAAGCAATCAATATAAATTGTAAGGATCCCGCAACAAGATACACTCATACAGTCATAAGTGGGAGGAGATAGCTGATAGGAACGATGAGAAGATTAATAGTAAAGGTTCAAAAGCGAAAGTAAAAATTCATTGTAAAGGTTAGACAGCTAAGGTAGTATGAGAGATCTTCATGGTTATGAGAAGCACTGCCAGGAAGGTGATTCAATGTGAGAATATATACAAGGATACAGACCACAGCAATAGCTAGGATTGATGCTTGTATATCAGCTATTTAGCTGCCAAGCAGTTGCCTTTCCTAAGTATCTGGATCTCCTTTTGGGGGGGTGTTATAAGTATCTAGATTAATAATTTGGGGGAGGGGTCAGATGTAGTTTTTATGTTCATGACTTCCATAGCAATCATACATCTGTTATAAGTAATATTGGGCATATATGTGACCTGGGTTTTACTTCAGAGCAGACTAAATATGATCTGAAGTTAGAGCATCCTAACATCTATTTATTGATTTGTTTAATTTATATCCCACCCATATCCCTTTTCAGTGATTCTACCATCTATCCTAGTCACTTCCTTGTGAAAGTGATAATCTGGACCTCCATATGGATGGCTCGGTCCATTGGATTGATTCTGTAACACATAGGTGTCAAACTCACTGGGTCAACTTGCCGTCATGTGATGCTTTGCAAAGTTTTTTTCCCTTCGCAGAGCTGGGATGGGTGTGGTCTGCGCATGATGCATCTAACCCATGGGCCGCCAATTTTACACCCCTGCTGTATAGGATGGATCCAAATATACTTCAAAAGACATTTGGAGGATTTCCTGAGAATCATAAATCCCATACAGTTTGTTGGTTTCCATCTGCTCCAAGAAGCAAAGGGTGGAATATAGATTTTTATATATTTTTGTAATTAACAATAATCGTGGTGTAGAAAAAAGAACAATTTGTATACCAAAATAGGAATCAGTTTTGTACATGAGGTAAATAAATCATGTTACAGGCAATTAATTTAATTAGTTAATTCAACCATATTTAGATATTTATTGTGCCCCAGTCTGTATAGGATTCATTTCAGTATTTATACACAGAGATTTGTATATTTTTATGCAAATATGTCACACATACACATTTGCTGAGGTCTCTGTATGTGGTACTAATCAGTTTTGCTGCTAATGTTAAATATAGCCTGGGGTGCTGATGATCTTTCAGAAAACTTGATCTGAAAATACTTTAGGACTCAAAGCCTACTTAATATCTTTTTCCTATTTTTATGCATCAAATTTATTCTCATCTCATATTTCTAAAAACATTTACTTTTTACTAGTAAGACTTGTTTATTAGTAAGCATTTTATTTTGTGCCTTCGAGTCACTATTGATTCCTGGTGACTACTTGGACAAGACCCTGCAGTTTTCTTGGCAAAGATTTTCAGAAGTGGTTTGCCATTGCCTCCTTTTAAAGACTGAGAGAGAATGACCGGCCCAAGATCACCCAGCTGGCTTTGTACTTAAGGTGGTAATAAAACTCAGTCCTCTGGTTAATAGCCTGGTGCCTGAATCATTACACCAAACTGGGTCTACAAAATTTAATTTTAGGGTTTATTATAAATTGGCTCAACTGTTTCCTATTGCCGTTTATTTAATTTTATATTTTTTCATATTTTACAAGGGCATTTGGAAGGAAAGCAGGAAATGAATAAACCGCTTTGGCAAAAGCTGCCCGGATCAATGGAAAGGAAACATACATTTAAAGATATTATCTGGCTTTGTGAGTCATGCAGTGACAGAATAAGGAAATGTTAGCATTCAGCAATTTCGACAGCTTGTAAAACTTTAAAATATTTGAATCCTTAAAACTTATTGTGCGTCTCTATTTGGTGCTCCATTATTACCATTACAACCAACAATACATTTAAAATATGTTGGTAAAACAATGTAAAAGCAGCTTTGTCCAACTAATTAATGGCTTAGTGGGAGAAAACCAGATTGAATCTATGTTCATTTCAGAGAAGTTGTGTAGTTTTGCTCAGCAGTTAAAAGTGGAACTGACAGCTTCAAAGATAGGAAAACACAGATAAGATAAAACCTGCACAATATACACCTGCCCAATGCTCTCAGCAGCCTTTCCTGCAATACATCCAGCTCATTCAATTACAGTATTACTAAAGATTTACAACAAAATTACCTTTCATTGCAGTTTCTTTTAAAATGATTTGGCATTTGCTAGTATTTTCTATTATAAATCTAATTGCAGATTCCAAACAGACAAGGGCTCATTAAGCCTTAATTATGCACATGTTGTTTTCAACAAACATTTTCATTTGGACTGCTGTGAGCTGTAATTGTTCAGAAGGCACCACAGCCACAGAATTTAATGCTCAGCTGGGATATCAGAAGTTGCTTCAATTTTTATATTGGTTTGTTTGTTTTAAATGTAGGTAATCCAAGAGCTCTGCTCCTTTCTGCACTACCAGGGGAAAGGAACAAGCCCCTTGTAGGAGAAGACTATGCTGTAACTTCTTCCTAATTTACGAACTAAAGAGTTCGTAATTACAAGATCTATTCCTCTTACATACATGGTATAGCTGTAACTTACTGTATAGCTCTCTTTCTGTCAAGTAGTTACACTGAAACAGTTCGGTGCTTTAGAATATGTAGTTTGAAATCATGGTGTCCATTTTATTTATTAATTCAATAGGCCAGTGATGGCGAACCTATGGCATGGGTGCCACAGGTGGCACGCGGAGCCATATCGGTGGGTACACGAGCATTGCCCTAGCTCAGCTGCAGCGTGCATGCATGCACCAGGCAGCTGATTTTTGTGCCTTCTGGGCCCACTGGAAGTCAGGAAACAGACTGTTTCCGGCCTCTGGAGGGCCTCCGGGAGGGTGGGAAAGGCCCATTTTTCATTCTCCCCTGGCTCCAGAGGCTTTCTAGGAGCCTGGGGAGAGTGAAAAGGGCCTTCCCCAACCCCCAGAGGCCCTCCGGAGGCCAGAAATGGCTGGGGGCGGAGCACATTGAATTATGGGTGTGGGCACACGTGTGCGCGACCCACCCACTCTCCTCCCACTTTTGGCACTTGACAGAAAAAAGGTTAGCCATCACTGTCTTAGATGTTTTTCTTAACTTTTTTCTTTTTGTTGTTGTTCAGATAATTCCTGCTATTGAAATAGGAACGAATGGCATCATTCATGGAATAATATTTGTAGATTTACAATAGATACTGGATGCTGCTGTGTTCAGAATATATAGAGTAAAGCTGCTTTAGAGGAATTATCCAATGTTCAACGTTCTTGATCCTCGGGCCAACTGCAAAGCATCCAGATATCTATGAGATGTGATGCCCTCACAGGCTCCAGGAGACTGCCTGTGTTCGACTTTTGTGCTTCCTAGCAAGTGGTTACCAAGCAACAATGTGGCTTCAGAATTTTATTTTTTTCATCAACTGGGTGGCTGTGTTAATCACAGCTGCTGCTTTTAAGGAGGAAAAGGGAAACGTCTAGAAAGGAAGGTAGTATTTGAACAGATCTAATAGGAAGAGCTTATTCACAAGGCCATGATAAGACTGTTTACATTTGGAAGTGATAAAGAACCATATGGACCCCATAAGGATCATTTCTTCCAGTCATCGTAAGTCGAGGCTCAAAGGTTTTCATCGTTTTCTTTATATTATTGAATTTTTTGTTGACTTCCAGAGAGAAGTTTTGGAAATGACACAAATATACATGCATAAAATGGAAAGACATGTCCCTCCCAACTCTTCATTATGGCATTGTAAAAATCCAGTTTGACACATTATGGTCTGGATTCACTGGATTTTGGTTTGGAATTCAAGCATTTCTGTCCCCTTATTTGTTTTTGCAGACAACTGCTGCATAACTATCATTTGTATTCAGTGCAGAATTTCTTTTCTTTTTGGACCCTATTGTTGCATTTGGGTTTGTAATAAAACCCCTTTTCTTGCTAACTTTGCATTATTTCCATGCGTAAAAGGAGCCTGGTTCTGCGTACGTGCTGCTTGTTCCCTGATATGGTGCTAAATATATCTAGTTAGATGAAGCAGATCCTGGCAACATCTGCAGCTGTCTCTCCTACACGATTAGAAGGTCTGTTCAGAACTGCTTCCCATATTTTTCTGTATTGCAAGAGTGCAGAACCCGTGACCAGATGTTGCTGCACCTCAGTATCTCTTGTGATTGGATTATTTTAACCGAAATTCTTGGGAATGATAGTTGCAAGGATTTTGCTACGCCTATTATATTTATAAAAAAAATAAAAATAGTCCTACTAATCAGTGGTGGGTTCTACTTACCTTCACTACCGATTTGCATGCGCAGAGCATCCATGATGACGTCCAGGAAGGTGGGCGGAGCTACCAATTACTACCAATTCTAAGAACTGGACAGAACTGATAGGAACCCACTACTGCTACTAATATGGGAGAAGAGTGACAGACATTAAGTAATAAAATGGCAGCACTGTCCTTCAATGACTGTAATCTCCTGTTGACTATATTTTATGGTTTTTAATGTTTTTGTACTATGTGTGTAGCCTTATAGGGGGTTTGGGGTTATTCTGTTTACCAATGTGAGAAGGACAGCTATATAAATAAAGGAAATAAATAAACATACATTTTACTAAAAACTCATACATTAGGAAATCGGATTAAGATGTACACTTTTTTATTCCATGTAGAATTATTTCCTTTTTTCATATAACTTTTATTAAGAATTTTAAAAAGGAGGTGAAAACAAGGACTAATATAAAACAAAGAAAGAAGGGGGAAAAAAGAAAGTCAGAACTGCAAAAAGAAAGAATGAAAAGAATAGAAATAGCAATTATAAATCCAAACACAATACTACTTCTTCCTCTATGGTTACAACTCCCTCCTTTTATTATTAAATGGTTCCAGTCACCAAAATCATACATTCATTTTTTTTTCCGGTTGCACACACACAAAAATAAACATTTTCCTATGCAGCAATAGGAGGTGTGAGATGTGCTACCATGCTAACAAAGAAATCCCAATGTGGTTTTATCTACATGATGATGGTGATGCTATCAATTCAGTCATGTCCGATTCTTGGCAATTCTATGAGGCAGGTCTCTCCACATCACAGGTGTCAAACTTGATCGCGTCATGTGATGTATCGTGACCAGGGGTGAAATGTACTTATCTTTCCTACCTGTTCGCTGATGTGCACGCTCCATGTATGCTGTCATCTGCACATGCGCAAAGCCTTCTGCACATGCGCATATGGTCAAACCCGGGACGTAATGACGTCCTGGTTTGGGGGGGCGGAGGCTCCTACCGCCAGTACTACCGGTTCGCCGAACCATCGGCCACCGCCGCTACCAACTCCCACAAGCCGGATAGAACCAGCAGCATTTCTCCCCTGATCATGACGTTTTTTGCCTTTGCGGAACCAGGGTGGGTTGGCCTGCATATGATGCATCCGGCCCGTGGGCTGCCAGTTTGACACCCTTGCTCCACATCTTCCAATCTTACTCTAACTTCTTTAAGTTTTACTATGTTCTGGCTAGTGCCAATTTTGATGATCCACATACAGTAGATGGATATAAGAAGAATCTAGATTTAATCTAGAATGGAAAGGATGGATGGATTATATACTAAATAGATATCAGATCAAGACGTTGCAATTAGCGTATGAATAATGCATTATTATATGATGATATAAGAATAGGAGAAGAAGAGATTTGTGTTTAGATTAATTAAGTAACAGTAACTTAATTTAAAGGGGAATTAAAGTTCCAGGGGGAGTAGAAAGTATAGTTAGAGTTTTATTTAGTTTGCTTGTGTTTGTTAATTGCTATACCCTGTATTTGCTCTGGGAAGTCGGGGTGGGGAGGGGGGAAGGGTTATAATAATTGTTTTTTAAAAATTTTAATTAAAAAAAATATTGAATATAAAAAAAAAAGATGCTCATCTCAGCTTCTCCTCCTGGTGTGTAAACCTTTCCATCAAGAAAAACAAGTGAACAGGATTTTAATGAATGGACTTGTTTTCTTTAAAAGGCTAATCAATTCCATTTTGGAAACTAACAAACTTACTTAACTTAAACTTATCTTTGTAAATGTTTGGTAAACATTTGAAGTGATCGTTCTAAATTTGTAATAAGAAAGCACCCTGGGTGTTAAATTGAAATCATTAAATTTTCTACAGGAAATCTTTTCTCTTTGAGTAAACTCTGGAACGAATACTTTCTTTTCAGTGCAATGTTTAGAGTCAAGTATAACAGGGATCTACAGTCTGATTCATTATTGAGGCTATTCTTCCAAGCAAACTAAACCCATCCTTCAAAAACGTCTCTGTTTTGGAAGTCTTGTATCTTCAATAGAAAAATGTAGAAACTGGTCCAACTCTGACTTTTTTTGGATTGATTTATTCCACACGATCCAGTTGAAAATTATACATGACATATTCCATATGTGATGGTTCCAAAAAGTTAGCAAATTCTTCCAAATATGGGGGCTTGGGGAGTGCCTGTGGTTTCCATCAGGAAATGGATACAAAAACTGTTTTGAATCATAAGAACATATCAGTGTTGGATTAGATCAAAGGCAATTCGGTCCAACATTCTGTTCCACAGTGGCCATCCAAATGTCTTTGGGAGATCTGCAAACAAGATATAGTACAACACTGGCTTTCTACTTGAGCTATCAGATACTGGTCCTAAGAGATATTCCATCTTTAATCAGGAGATAATCCATAGGTATCACAATTAGTAGTTGCAAAGCTCTACTTCTCTATGAAGAAATCTAACCCTGTACAAAACAGACAGTCATCCCAACTTTTCCTCTTAAAATTATGTGGTGGATGGAGAAAGATTGTCTTTGTATGTTCTGATTCTCCCCATAATTCAGTTTCGTTCTTCTACAGAATGAGGCTGAATTAGCAAAGAAAGGAAGTCATCTTTGTAGATATACTGGACAATATGATCCATTGGATCATCGTTTCAATTGGATAATCAGTTCAGAGATATTTCCTTAGCTACACAGATCAACAGAATGGGCACCCAAGCAAAGGGAGCAGATGATTTCCGACTTCCCGCTGTATTCCCCATTGACTTTGGTTGTGAGATGCTTGCAGGAAAATGTCAGTGGGGAAGCCAGCAGGGAAGATCGCAAATTGCGCAAGGAAGTCTCTTCCACTCATATATCCTACTACAGTCCTTCTGTGCTTGCGCTGCACTGGCCATTCATGGACCCCTGTACAACCTCCCCAATCCACATCACACCTCCCCAACTCATGCTGCATGCTGCATCTTCCCTGACCCATCTCTTCTATGACCTGTACTGCACCCTCACATACACTCTCTGGCTTTCAACAAACTGTTCAGGTCATGTGATTGCAATTCCAATGCTTAGTAACCGGTGCACACTTAAAGCAGTCCCAGCAGTGGTGGGATTCAGCTGGTTCTCTCTGGATTGCGTGAACTGGTAGCGGCAACTGTGGGAGGCTCTGCCCACCCGCCCGTACGTAATGCGTTACTATTGCACATGTGCAGAAGACTGTGCGTATGCGCAGAGGTGGTGCGTGCACTCGTTTTTGTGAACCGGTAGGGAAGGTAAGTGAATCTCACCTTTCACATTCACATGGTTGCCTTCACAGCTGGCTTCTAATAAGCAAAGTCACTGGAGAGGCCAGCAAGAAGTCACATGACATCCTATATAATACTGCAGGTGATTGCTTCACAATTGAAACCAAAACTGATATGGTTAGCTGGCACAATCACACGCTGTTGCGTTTAACGATTATACCACTTAGCAACATAGTTACCAGTCCCTATTGCAATCAGTAAATGAGGACTCCTCTACTCTGCTTTTCTGCAACTAAAATGCAATTGCAAAAAATGGAAATAAACACCATAGTAATTTTAGGACTAAAACTCTTTTTACAGTTTTTTCTGAAAGCAATTAGTGTTTCCAGAAGACTTAAAAGTTGGCCTAAATGGTTCAGTGGCTAAGACACTGAGCTTGTTGATCGAAAGGTCAGCAGTTCAGCGGTTCGAATCCCTAGTGCTGCGTAATGGGGTGAGCTCCCGTTACTTGTCTCAGCTTCTACCAACCTAGCATTTCGAAAGCACATAAAAAATGCAAGTAGAAAAATAGGGACCTCCTTTGGTGGGAAGGTAACAGCGTTCTGGGCGCCTTTGGCATTTAGTCATGCCGGCCACATG
>JANHFK010003857.1:786052-800387 GCA_036250565.1 Sibynophis collaris | reverse complement strand
ACAGCTGCAGTGCTACAGGTTGCCTCTCCATGATTTACAATAATACCTAATAGGTCCCTGACACCTGGCTCACACTTTCCTCCCTTCCCGCAATTCATTACATGCATTTAAATTACTACAAAATGAGCCAAAGATGCACATCATTACAAAACTGGATACTCAGATTTTTTTAAAAAAAACTTTACATTTAACATGTCAAACCTGCTTGTTTTTAATAGGTTTGTTAATATAATACAAGATTCTTTTATGTCTCTGTGAATTTTCAATGATAACAGCTTTTTCCCCTACTGCTGACACTATCACTTTATAATGAGCACAAAACCATTATCCTATGAATGTGGGTCTAAATGTTACTTTATCTCTGTAGCAAGCTACTTGCATGTGGCAACTTTAGTTACCATATCCTGATATGGTATAACTGGATAACCAAATAATGTACATGAAAAGTTGCAATAGATATTATATTGGGCAAAAAGATATAGAATGAAAAATAGTGTGCAATGGGAAGAAACCCATGTGTAAACTGGCCTTTAAATCATTCTCAGAATTTTTTTTGAAAATCCAGTGATTTTTCTTTAAAAAGTATGTCACAGATATAATAATTTTCAGATTACAGAATTAATGCACAATTTACAGCCACTTTGTAGATGGTTGGTTGCATGCACCTCCAATCCAGTGCATGTAGTATTAGGCAGAAGAAACTGGGGATCAATTGCATCTACCCCAATTTTTCAATATATAAATGAATGCATCCCAGTATTTGCTTCAACAATTGCACACATTCCTGAAGGTGTAGTGTTCAAACAAGAAACACACAATGCATTTTCTGCTGCATCCCCAGGGCAAGATAGCTTAATGAACACAATTCCTGTCAGGTGATAAATCAGATGCCCTTTTATCTTGGGTGTCACAGCTGCATACACTGCCGTACTGACAGCAACAGCAACTGTAACCAACATTTTTATTGACAAGTGATAAATCAGGTGCCCTTTAACTCATATGTATCAGTTGCAAATTTAGTTAATTAGAAATTCATGCTCACTTCTTTTTATGTATTATTTCCCAGAAGATTTACCATGGGCTGTCATATTTGACTACTTCCCAGGATTAAGGCTCTCGGATGTTTAGCAAGTGCAGCCATAACAGAGTACAGCACTTCAGTAGAGAGCACTAAGCCCTTGAGTATTTGCAATTTGGAGAAACTATTCCAAGAAGAGGATCAGCTGCCCTTCTGTTGTAGGTGAGATTTACTGAAATAATTCACTAATACATAGATAGAGATGAGTAGTACCAGTGCAAGCAAACAATGCACAGGGGTTAGTGCTACAGCTGCAGAATATAGAAGCTCTATTTGATATGAGGATAGATTAAATTCAAAGAAAAGTTCTTCGTATATTTTACATTATTTTGAAACGAAAAAAGACCATTTGAGACTACTTGAATATCTACTTTCAAAAGCATGAATGACACCAGATGAATATACACAGCAAGCTCCCCCCACAAAACCTCCCACAACTGTTATAAGAATTTCGTAGTTCAAGACAATAAATGCATAGATGGAGACTAATAATGCTGTGATTGTATTTTAAAATAATTAAATTTAAATATAAATGAAATCAAGTCAAATAAAGTTTTTGTCTTCATTCTCCATGATATTTTTTTCAGAATGTAGAACTAATCCAATCTAGTTTATGGCCTAAAAGAAGTTGCATCCCTCTCGATTATTTAAGTTTAGCAATAGTGACGAATATCTGTAGCTCTGGTATAGGATGAAGATTCATTCTCCAAGCTTGTGGATTGGTTTCCAAACATTTCATGCCAGATTAGGTAACATCTTAAACAGAGTTTAGGGGACATTTAAGCTTAATTAAGTGTCAGACATATACCACTATTTTTTTTAAAAAAAGTATTTGAGAGTAAACTATATTGGACTCACTGGGACATTAGATAAACTTCCATAGAAATTTTCTAAGATTCGTAATGAAGTCAATTAACCCTGCTTGTTCTTATGAATAAAATTGCCTCTATGTTACCAGATGCTGCATTATTTCAAATACTGTGGCTGTGCAAACTTTGGATTACAGTGCATAAAGTGCTTCACAGCGTGCAGGTGTAGGAATGCAGCAGTTATCTATAAACCCCTTAAAGCTGCTGCATCTTTTTTTCAAATCATGAAGCTACATTGGAAAAAGCAAAGAAATGTTGATATGCAGACAGATGCTATATTCATGGCTCCAGAAAAAATCAGGGCAATCTTTACAAGACAGGGACCAAATTTACAGGAAACTGACATCATATTAAAAAAACAATGATACCCTTTTAAAATGCCAACATTTTCCCACCCTAAATGCTAATGTCTTGCAACAGCAAAAAGAAAAATTGCAACTATCTCTTGTGATATCTATTATTGTCCAAACAATAGCCACATGGTACTTACATGAGGCACAGAACACAGGCAGAAATATACACAGGCCTGTTTTTCCACATATACCTTCAGTTTTATATATTTAATCTTTTCACAATATAAGAACCTTCCTCTATATATCATTTCAGCTATACTATACGTTCGAAAAAACCACCACTACAAAACTTACTCTTATTTCTTTCCCTGATACATTAGAATTTCCTCCCCCAATATCAGTTGTTTTGTTTACATGATGGTAGAAATCGATTGTCAGCAGCTTCAATTGACTGGTAACCATTTTTTTCTTATTGCAACGTGGGCCGATTTGGGTTTTTTTCACCACTCAAAAGCATAATCCCTTTTCCTAAAACAGATGTCAAACCACAGTATGTCCTCACAACAGGTCAGAGCTGTAGATCTCAATGCTATAAATGTCACCAAAATTAACTGGAAATTCTAACAGGTCAGTCAATGAGTTTTACAATGCACAGAGGGCAAAATCAAGCTGTCTAGACTCATGATTAATGACACCAAAAATTACCCTGTACATAGACTTTTGCAGTTAAATTGGAGGGAAAAAAACAAGTCTTCAGTGAATCATGCACACAGATGTCATATCTTCCCCTGGGAAAACCAGTCAGATCTAGAAGATTTTAATACATTGTAATTGTAAAATATTGTAAAAGCTGCAGATAGTGAAACAAGAAAGAAAGATCTATCAGAAGGAAGCCACAATGACAAAGTTCTAGCAGAAACGACCAAATTATACTGTATTCATTTCTTCAGTGCTATCATCATTCCCTCAAATACTAATCGTGCACAAAAAAGAAACCAAATAAACTGAAACAAAAGGGAGATACCAACATCTTCTGCTACCTTCAGGTCAAACTTTCCAACAGCCCAAACTTAGCTTCCTTAGTTGCACACTAAATATTGAGTGTCCAGGTGAAGTAGACTTCACCTTGCATGAATATTTTACAGTGATTGGTGGAAATGACAACTTAATGTTCTGCAGATACTTTAAATTTAACTCTTATCAGTCCTCATTGGTATAGCTAAAAGAAAGATACTGTGGGAAATGTACTCAAATTAGAGAGCACCAAATTGCCTGAGATAACACTCCTCTTAGGTTTTTGAATATGTTAATGTATGTTCCACCCATTATTCCAGTACAGTAGTGAACTTTATAAACCCAATGTTAATATATTAAAGCCATAGAAGCTTGCTTCAAGTTTTAAATGAATGCTCACAGAACACACAAAATTAAATACCCTCAACAACAGATATACTGAAAAAAATAAAATCTCACCCAAAATGGGTAAAACATTATTATGTAAACTCATAATATAGAGAAGTAATAGGAAAGCAATGGCATGGAAACAAAAGAAGTCCAACTTATAAGCAGCAAATGGTCTTAATATCACACCCACTAAATTCTGATCAGCTTCAATATATGAGATATGGTTCAGTGGTGGGTTTCTACCAGTTCGCTCTGGATCATGGGAACTGGTAGTAGCGGTGGCAGAAGACTCTGCCCGCCCACCTGGACATCATCACAGATGCTCTGTGCATGTGCAGAAGTGCTGCGCGCACTCCCGGTTGTAAACCAGTAGCGAAGGTAAGGTATCCATGTGGAGTTCAATTCCAGAAGATGAAATAAACTTAAAGATTGCTATCTCAAATAATTAACCATGGTTAATTAAAATGTTATCTTTCAAGAATTGGTGGTAATCATGCCAGATGTGATATTAAGCAATAGTACATTATACTTTTCTGGAAAATGCACTTTGGAGATGGCTTACAAAAGCAATAAAACACTTCAGGTACATTATTTTGGATATGCACTAGGAACCACAGCCAATGACAAGCACATGACCTATTTTTACTGCATGTGAAAATGCCAAGATCACATTTCCATTACTTTGTGTGAATATTGTAGCAAATGCAAATCCAATACTGAGGGTCCCATGGTACCATATTAATCAAACTAAAGGCTTTGTCTCAACTGCAGTTTGCAATGGAACTAGAATAACCTGACACACAAGTCTTCTTTCTTTATCACAGAATCCTGCCTCCATTGACCCCCCGTCTGGATTTAAATAATCTTCTATCATCACTTCCTGTGCTGAAATAATACAATTTCCCTTCTTCTGCTTAACCAACACTTTCCTGCTACAGCTTCAAACTGCATTGTATCTATAACATTTTACTTCCCATTACTGTAATACAGGGATTGTAAGTATGACCAGAGATAGGTCCTGGACATTTGGAGTTGGTTTTAGACATGCCACTTCTTCATCTTTATCAATCTGTCTCCAAAGCTGCCATTTCTCCCCTGACACATTGTTTCAGAGTACTGAAGATGTCCTAACCTTAAATAAATGCCACACATACTGTAAAAAATATAATTTATCATTCTTTAATACCATCAGAAAGCACAGCTGAATTCAAGTCCTGCTTGCAAATGATCTAGGAGGATTTGTGTGGCTTCTTTTCCCTCCTGATATGTGCCCTCATATATGGGGGACAGATTTGAAAAATAATATATTCTGTATTCCTGCTTGAGCAGGGAGTTGGACTAGAAGACCTCCAAGATCCCTTACAACTCTGTTATTCTGTTATATTTGTTAAAATAATTATGTTGTCAGAAAGAAATACTGGGATTTAGAAAAGCATTATATCTGTCATCCATGAATAATTGAATTATAGCCCAGGTAATGTGTTTTTTTCCATGTCTTACAATAACATGACAAGGAACAGAGGAAAACAAAATTCAGAAATTGGAAACAATCACAATTTCCAAAGAAATGCCACAATGGAAATTATGGACAATGTAATCCATCATATTGTTGTAAGAGATGTTGTACAGGAAGGGTATGAATTGGTGATATGGATAAATATTATGAAAGCAGTGTTTTGTCCTGGGAAGGACATATGGTCTTTCAAACCATGAGGAAATAGTCAGAATTAACCTTTTCCAGCCTGATAGTTGCACCTACAGTATATTTGAATTGTATGGGCTGCCCATACTAACAAAAAAGTCTTTGTTGCATTCAGAAAGCACTAGATCGAAGAATATTGGAACACATGATCAAATCCCAAACACACATTTAATTCAGAACAAACTTTTACAGCCACTATCTGCAATAGTAGATCTAAGACAACCAATGAAGCAATCACCTTACAATCCTATCAAGTATAAACTTGTATTAAGCAATTGTGCTGCATTTATTATAATTTATCCCAAGGAAAGCCTAGACAGTACTCAACCTAAAGTGGGACAATTGACAATTTTCCATCTTCCATTACTTAGTCCTGGATCTGGTTAATATGCAAACAGAATGGATCTTTTGCACTGTAATACTGTATATTTTAAAAAGTTAAAGAGTATTTTTTAAAAGCCCAAACAATTGCAAACAAGGAAAGAGGGGGAGAGGAAAAAATTTACCCTAATCTATAAACAAAGACATCAATGTTTAATTACTTTATTAGGTAATAAATATGAAGTTGAGCTGTCACAAAAAGTTCAATTCATCTAGGCAGCTGGCACAATGACAATACTTCAAGTTCCCTCATGGGAAAGCCTTGCTGGAAACTAGAGCAAAAACCTTAAGCCCCAGGCAAGCTAGGACATTACAGAGATGATGTGTTATGGGAATGATGCCAGATGTCTCACTTTCTCTGCATTGCCACTGGCAGGTTGACAGAGCAATGCTGGTGTCACCTCTAGGAAATGGGAAACATCACAAAATCAAGCCTACTGGGAGATGTCTCAGTAACAGAACACAAAGCATCCCTCTCAGAGACAAGCTTTTACTGACATCATCGAGTAATATTATTTCCAATACAGTATCCCTGTGAAGGATTTTATTTTTTAAAAGCCGACTTTCTTGAATGGCAAACAGCAGTGCTAGAGCACAAAAGGGTCAATAGTCTTATCTTAGGCCACCAGAAAAGCAAAATAGACAATACCAAGGTTTCCTGCTTTCTATCCAATGCCCTATTTATACCACTTCTTTTATAATGCCAGTGACAGCTTTTTCCTGGTTAAAGGCACACTTCCTGCTTCTTGAACTGTGATTTCTTGTGTTGCTTTCATGTACACTATCTTCTATACATTTTGTTCAAACCACTGGTTAGCCTCTTAATTGTAATAATACATGTTATTTAAGTAGTCAGAAGGGTGAAGCTAAACAGTTGCAAACAATGGAAATCAGATACTTTACTCGTTTGCAAAAAGCCACATCCTTATCTTTCCCTGATAAAACTTGTGCCATGTCCCTTGGTGGCAAACAATGAAGACTTTCACAATAAAAATCCCCAAGCAAATGAAATACTGTATAAAAGTTTTCTTTAGTCATAGAAAAACATATATATCAAAATAAATATGTATGCATTGTCCATTAAACAAAAGGAGCAAAATAGTTCTTTGCTGCTCATAAGTAGCAGACTATGGGAAGAAAGCAAACCAGAAACTGACTGAAAAGCCATAATTACTTTGCTTCTCTGGTTCTAGCCATAGTTAAAAGAAATTCTGCCTTAGCAGTAAGTGTAGATGGAGGCATTTGTGTTTGGGAACATACATACAGTATAAATGCAACTTTCTAGTACCAGCTTATTTTTAAACATTTTCCTTTTCAAGAGAACCCTTAAAAAGGGTGGAAACCAGGATTCATCAAAAATATCAAACATTCAATATAAAGAACTACTTTTGTGCAGTTTTCAGACTATTATCTGCCTAGACCAATTCTCTCTACTCTAGGATTAAGCAATGTGGTGTACATTCCCACCGTCTTGGCCTTTCCAAAGAATCTGAAAACCTGGTTCTTCCTCGGGCCCGATGGGGGCATTCCACTTCTGAGCACGCGCAGAAGGTAAAAAATGGGACGTCCTGACGTCCTGGCAGGTGGGCGGAGCCTCCCACCGCCGGCCCTACCGGTTCGCACGAGCTGCATAGAACCAGCTGGATTTCACCACTGAGAAGATCCCACTTCCACACCGTTTACATATCAGTCCCTTTTTATCTAGTTCTGAATTAATTTTAATGTTTTAATTCTCCATGCTGAATGTTTTTAACATTTCTAAGGTTATCTTATCATTTAGAATGAGTTTTTAAATTGTTGTAAACCACCAGAGTCACTTGACGGTGAAACTTTATTAAATTTAATACATAAATCCACAGGCACTAGTCTGCCATTGGCACTTTTCTTCTACCTTCTGGGCTCTCTGCATTAAATGACTCTGTAAATTATAAATAAATACATAGAAAGATGTCATGTCTGCAAAGCAGAGGATGTGTCCATAGATATTTCTTTTCCAAAATGCCTCTGAGATTATCCATCTCAAGATATTCTTAGAAAATGAAACTGGTATTTTGCTATAGTTTAGCACTTTGGGTGGACGTGTTCCTGCTTGCCCATTGAATTGCTTGAGACATTTTGTAAATACCCTCAAAATTCTAGGCATTTTCTTTGCCTAGCTCTGCTCTAGCCTATCTTGGAACAGGACTCAAGTCATCTCAAACAAAAGATCCTCAGCTTTGATACCTGAAACCTTTTAAATGGAGTTTCCAGGGCCTCAATGTGAAGCCTCATACATGCAAATCACATGTTCTGACACCGAGCTATTATTAGGCTTCGTGGCATAATAAAATGCATTTGCCATTACAGAAACCTTTGTAAACACCCTCAAAACTCTCTCCCTGTGAGTACCTAAGACCTCCTACTGGGGGTTGCTTAAGTAATTTATTTTAAACCTGTATTTTAAACATGCTACACCATTCACTTTTTATAGCGGCTTTAGCATATGCCAAAGCTAACAGAGTTAATAGTAACAGACTAATTTTAAACCCTATGATTACTGGGGCTGATTTATATAGTAGCTTCACTTCACAATACTGTGAATCATGCATGTGGTAATTGCCAACTCCAATTTTAGTTCTGTCATACTGAAGCCTTGGGGTTTTTTTATGCCCAGCTGCTGCCTTCTCCGTTCTACAGAGGTACGTTGATAATGCAGTGGGTTTCTGCAGCTTAATATCACAATATTTTGATACTCAAGTGTCAGCTCTGCAAGTGATGAGTCATCTGTGAACTAAATACTTCAAGACATAAGATATATGATTGAAAAGGCATTTTAAATTTCAATTTGCTTTGCCTGTAGACGGCAAACTTTAAAAAAAAATAGCACTGAAATGTTGCAAACAATTGATTTCTACTTAAGAGTGGTATGATACATGCACATGCATTCAGCATGGCATGAAAGCAAGTATTTTTGTATCAGGGTTATAAGTAAAGTAAATTATTTGAAATCTTCTATGGAGTTATAAAAAAACTATTTTTTCTTATTTTGCAAAACACCAGAAGACAAGGCAAGAAACAATGGATGGAAACTAATCAAAGAGGGAAGCAACCTGGAATTAAAGAGAAATGTCCTAACAATCAGGACAAATTTGCCTTCAGAAATCGTGGGTGCTTCATCACTAGGTTTTTAAGAAAAGACTGGACAGCCACCTGACTGAAATGGTATAGGTTCTCCTGCTTGAGCATGGGATTGGACTAGAAGACCTTCAGGGTCCCTTCCAGTTCTATTCTGATTAAAAATGTTTACCCTAAGATTTTAATATTGTTTTACACTATACACAGAAAAGAATATCAAAGATCTGTTTGCATATAACATGCATCTTTTGCATATAGTCCAGCAACCTGAAAAGAAGTAAACAACAGGCATTCATTTTGAGACTTATTGTATCCATTCCACTCTATCTATCAAAATCAGAATTTCTTCCCTAAGTAGATGGGTTTCAAAATCATCCAACTAGTACTCTGAATAGTTTCTCTCTCCCTTTACAAACAAAGAAGTTTCGCTGTGGGGAAATGAAATTGGTTCGTGCCCATCAATTGTTGGATGAGAGGAGACAAGATGACAGTTAAAATTATGGGGACAAAAGGGAAATATAATACAAGCCTGTCTTTTGCAAAGACAGATCTGCAAAGATTAGATTAGAGTTTGTGAAAATTAGATTTGACCCTAATGCAGCCTTCCCTACCCTGATGAAAGACAGACTTGTTGAGATTTCATCTCCCAGAATTCCCAGTTACTAGTGGATGGAATTCCAGAATTCTATCTGGAGGACAATGGGTCAGGAAGATATATTGCCATCTTGTGCAATATAACTTTAACATCATGAATCATGTTTTGATTTTCTTTTTGCTTGTTATCCTTTTCAGTGACATCAATGTTTTGAACAATTGTATAGACAGAAAACAATCTCCAGGAAGCAATAGTACAGTTCAAGTATAATAGATTATACATTGGGATTGTTTACATTCTGATAATAGCTTACACTGTACAAATGGAAATCAGGCCGAATAGATGTGTGTGTACGCACACATGGTGTGTGTATGCTCTGTGTATTCCCCTTTGGATATAAATAACAAATTTAGGTGTGGGCTCTTTTTCACTTAATAAAAATGTGGGGGGGATCTATTCTTATTTATATTAAGAACTCATCTCTACATTTTACTTAGCTGATGTATATTTTTTAAACATTTGAATAAAAAACTCCTCTAATCCTGCATTTTGTATGTTGCAATATCTAATTGAAGAATTATTGATAAATTGAACAAATAATCTTCTGGGGAAAGTACTGGTCCAGCACCAACCACAAAAGAGTCTAACATATGGTCATCTTTAAAAATCAAGATCAAATTGTAGTTTTATTATGTTTATTAGATGATTCATTTCTGCTTTCTGATGATTTTAAGATAATCTTCAAGCTTCCACAGCACTGTCATCCATAGCTTCTTTTGGGAAGAGAGAATGAAGGGTATGGGATATCATATGCATGAAACTGAAAGCACAAATGATTTTTAGCGTGACCCTTAACTATGAGCTATTATAAGATGATTCAATTTTATTTTGTTAGGTTACTGGGCCAAATAAATGGGCCAAATTCACCTGTGGATTTTATTTTATTTTCATTTGCCCATGTCTGAAATAAGTTTTTTTTTCCATTTGTATTTTAGGAATTAAAGGTCAATTCACAATTACAGTGAAGCAGTTTAACAGGCCAGCATTTAGCAGATGTTACATGAAATAAACCAATTTTTCATCAGAAGACTCCTCTGAAATAAAACATGTCCAATGCAATCAGACAAGAAACTTAAATTAACTTTCATTTTACATAATTTACATCCAATTGTAAATGATATAATCTGATGTGAATAACCTAGTTTGCATCTTAACATTAGCACTAAGACAGATCTCTATGGTTGAGCAAAAGTTGGTCCCGTATTTATTTTTCTTGTTCCTTCCATATCTCACTCAGTAACTCAATACAAATATGTTTGAAAGGAAACCACAGCCTAGTAGCAACATAAATAACTATGAATGACATAATTTGCAATGTAACAGAGAAGTAGCAGACCTTCTTTCTCCAAAACAGTCCATTAAATTGATGTTTCACTGTATTTCCCAAAAACTCTTTAAACAGTAATGGGAAGAGTCAATAATATGATACACCTACAGAAATAGAAGAGCACGTTTGTCCTAAAAGTCCTTGACTCTCCAATGTTAGAATTACAAAGCCCATTGCCAATGTTTTATCCACCGATGAAGTGACTGAGAGGACTGCCCATAACAAAGAGGTAGATAGCATGACATCCAGGAAAACTGTTGGTTTCCTTTCAGACACACCTGGATAATTTTAGATACACATAAAAATATATCAATCAAGCTACGGAGGTAACATAATGTACTACTCCTAATACTGAGAGAATGGGAAGGAATAAGAAAAATAAAAACAGAGGACAACATTTTCCATTTTACTCTAGGGCAGGGGTGTCAAATTCGCAGCCCTCAGGCCAGATGTGTGACATGCTGGCCACGCCCACCCATTTTAGCAAAGGGAGAAGTCACGATACATCACATGACAACAACGTGCTGCCGTGAGTTTGACATCCCTGCTCTAGCAGTACAACTTGATGATAATCCTTACATCAAACTCTCCATTTCCAGTATTTAATCTGATGAAGTTTTACATTTTCGGTAAATAAATAATCAATTATATACTTAAATAATAAAATCCCTTCCCTATCCAGGTGCAGATGCCCTAACATAGAAATCCATTTATTTTTCTTGTCTAATGTTATAAATATAAATAAGGAAGCCATAATTCTTATATTAGTTATATATCAATCAACACCACTCACAAAAATGAACAACGAATGAATTTCATGATGATAATATTTGCTCCCCTTCTACATCTACAGCCATCTATTTGTAAACGGCTCATTTTTAAAAAGATAAAAAGGTTTATGTTAAAATGTTGAAAAGTATTCTAATGGTCTTCTAAAAGTAGCATTGCAGGTAGAGCTTCCTTAATGACCGCAGTTGGGATGGCATCTCAGTTGTTGAGCAAAGCAGTTGTTAAACCAGATGTCACGTGACTGTCCATGTGCCTGCTTCATTCCATGACTGTCAACCCTGGAATTCCCAGTTCTGGTTCTTAAGTGATCACTTGTTAAGCTGATAAGAGTCCTGGCTAAGGCGTGCCAGTGCATTGGGGGGGGGGGGGAGACCCTGGGTAGCTAAAATTCCTCCTTGCTGAAATCTAAGCAGGATGTTCAGCCCTTGTTGAGGGAGACACTCACCCACGGCCTGCACCTGACCTCCCAGGGTCTCTCCCACCTGCTTGAGGCATTCTGCACTTCTTACCTTACTGTACTTATCTTACTGTACTGCCTCTTCTATGAGATTTCAGCTTCCTCTTGCCTCTAGGGACTGGTTAAACAAGCTGCCTGCTGAAGCTGTTCTTTTTCTCTCGCACACCTGAACGAAGACCTTCAGCAGGGTGCACGAAAGAGGGCTCAGATCTGTTTCTCCACCATGCCAAGGAGTTCAATTCCCTTCAGCAGACAGCTCTTTCACCCAGCTCCCAGAAACAACAGAGAGTCCTCTCAGCAGGCACAACAGCTTGCAATGTTCCATGCTGGATCCCCATTTACTTCCTGGGGAAGCCAGCAGAGAAGATTGCAAATGGCAATCACATGATACCAGGGTGCTTGGTACCCAGATCGTAATCATATAACTATGGAGGAAAGGGAAGCACATCATTTTATAATGACCGGAAGTGGTTTACAGGCCATGAAGCACCCTTTCCAAGGCCACTATAATTTTGAGCAGTCATTAAAAGAGCAGTCGTACGTCAAGAACTAGGCGTACACTATTTAGGAATCTTCATACTTTGCTTTGAATTATCACTAAGATTCCATTTTCCTTTTCTTCCAAATCCTGAGTTATCTATTTATCTATCAGGATATTTACTCTATGCTACCTGAATAAACTAAACCAAAAGAATTAATTTAAATTGGTTTGAAACCCAGTGTTTAAATGCAATTTTGAATGCTGCCTTTTTAAATCCAGTGTTCTAAGTTCCTAGAAGTTGATGCAATCAAGTTTAATTCCAGATTTCAGCACTTGTAATTTCACACTATTTTCAGATAAGAGACTCATTCCAAATTGCAGAAAAGAAAGTACCATTAAACGTACTCCTAATTCCAGCAAAATCAACTACCAAACATCAGATATACAACCCCTAACTATATAGAATGGCTATTGCTTAGCACATTGTAAGCCACCCTGAGTCTTCGGAGAAGGGCGGCCTATAAATCAAATTTAAAAAAAAAAAAAAAAGCTCCCTCAATGGGACAGAAGGAAGCTGTGTAGCATGGGGTTCCAAAGTTTCAGGAGGCTCCGAAAGCGCAGCACAAGGCAGCCTCCCTCTGCAAAATGGTGGATGCATGGGAAACCACCACAGCAGAATGCAAAGAAAATTCAACATGATTCTTAGCAGAGATTTGCTTGCACAGGATCTCAGTATCAGCTTGGTGGCTTTGGAATGCAAGCTGGAACATTTTATTTATTTTAACATTTGAGAGTGTTCTTGCACAGCCTTGCGGGAGCTTTGCTCAATTTACAGAGGCTTGTGAAAGTGAAGGCAGTTTTCCACCCCCCATTTTTTCAGCACACAGCCAGTTCCAGCGTTCCAACCCTGTTCTGATGGCAGCAAAAAGGGGCGTTTTAGGATGCTGCAAATGAGTGGCTGCCTTTAGCATTTCTTCTTCTTCTTCTTTGTTCTTACTCTCCTATGCAATAGCCTACAGCAATTGCTCCTCAGCCTCTCTAGTATTACCTTATCTGGTACTACTTTATCTGCAGTAATCCCAAAGAAGAATTGGGTGTTTTATAGTGTTTTATAGTGTCATTTGAATAAGAACATGAACTTGTCCTCATGATACAAAAGAATTAGATGTTTTGCATTAGACATGTTCTGTGAAACCCTTATGGCATACCCACACCCACACACTGCATAATATCCAGACAAATGCTCTGTTGTTAGAGTGGTAACATTGTTTTCTTTTTATCATTTCAGTTTTCACATTAGGCCAAGAGAAACTATAAAAGACATTATTATATAATAGCCCATCTGCAAACAGTTATGGAGGCTTTTGTAGTGCCATTTCCAACTGTAAAAACATTATAGTAAAAATGGCACTCTCGGTAAACACCTGCAACTGTTGATGGGTGATGAGATTACTTTGAAAAATGCTTCACTGGAATCAGGGGACTTATTTCCAAGTTCATTTCCATAGGATTGTAGCCTTGCAGTACAGTGTTGGAAGTTTTATGAGTGAGACTATCTGTGGAGAGTAGGTTTAGTGTACAGATAGTGCTTGACTGACAATCGTTAGTTTAGTGAGCGTTTGGAGTTATAGCGGCACCGAGGGTCAAAATTTGGATGCTTGACATATTTGGACGCTAGTTCATATTTTTATTTTATTTATTTATTTTTTTTATTTATATGCCGCCCTTCTCCGGAGACTCAGGGCGGCTTACAATGTGCTAAGCAATAGCCTTCATACTTTTGTA